>APFE030657028.1:139066-199147 GCA_000404065.3 Pinus taeda
TAGCATTTGCTTCCAAAGATTTTGAAGTGCTTTACCGAAGGAGTCTTACCATTCTAGAGCTCATGAGGAGTTTGAGTGCTGTTCACCCGGACATTTGTTTTGTTGAGAATAACAACCGCAGCATGAGCAACTTCACCCCAGAAATTTGCGGGAGTTTCTGATTCATCAAGCATAGCACGAGCCATTTGTTGGACTGTTCTGTTCATTCTTTCCACAACTCCATTTTGCTGAGGAGTTCTAGCTGTAGAGAATTCCCTTTTTATCTCATGTTCTTCACAGAAATCGAAAAAGTCATTTGAGGTAAATTCCCCTCCTCTGTGGATCTAAGGCACTTAATTTTGTGACCTGATTATTTTTCAACCAAGGCTTTGAAGGATTTGAATTTTTCGAATGCTTCATCTTTGTGCTTCATAAGTCCTAACCAGACAAACCTGGAGAAATCGTCAATGAATAATATCAAATATTCTTCTCCTCGAGCTGTTATTTTCTTGAATGGACCACATGTATCTGTATGAGCTAGCTCAAGAGGCATGCTAGACGATCCTTCCTTCTCTGGAAAGTTAGTTCTGGATTGTTTTCCAAACTGACATGATTTGCATATGGTGTTGTCAGGAATTTTGATATCTGGAAGATCACGAACAGCCTGATATTTGCATGCTTTCCTTATTTGTGAAAAGCTTAGATGCCCCAACCTTCGATGCCATAACCAGTGCTCATCATCCTTGCTTAGATAGCATTGTTGTTCTCCTTCTTCAAATATGTATAGATTGTTTGGAGTTCTTTTGCCTTTGATCACTGTTTTACCTGTATCAAGATCACAAACAAAACATCCATTTGATCTGAATATCACCTCGGTTCTTTGATCACACATCTGGCTAACACTTAGAAGATTATGCTTTAATCCATCAACATACAGAACATTTCTAGCCTTGACCTTTTCTTTTAACCGAGTAATGCCTTTTCCTTTTATAGTTGCAGGAGTATCATTTCCAAAAGAAAGTTTCTTTCCTTTTTCTAGAGCAGAGTAAGACTCACGTTTTTCTTTATCACCTGTCATATGCTTCGAACATCCACTGTCAATGTACCATAGATTTTCTTGTCCCTCTGCATAAAATTCTATCCCACATCTTTCTGTTTGAGGTTCCTTTATTCTCCATGTTTTGGTGCTTGAGGCTTGTTCCTTTTTCTGCTGAAACTTGCTCTTGCATTCAGAATCTTCATGACCAAAGTTATTGCAAATAGAACATTCAACTTCATTTTCAAGAGCCGAAAAGTTGTTGTAGGTCCTTTTTGTAATCCCGGTCATACTTTTTGTTTTTGAGCTTCTATAGTCATGATTGTTTTATATGCAACACATTGAGCTGCTTTGTGACCAAAGTTATGACAAGAAAAACAATGTCCATTGAAGAAACTTCTGCGGTTATCAAATCTACCGGCCAAGTGATAATTTCTATTGATATTCATTCTTGAAGCAAATTGAGAAGATTTTACCTGTGGCTGGTTGTAGCTTTTGTTCACCCTTAAGACGGATTGCCCCTAGTTCACCTGATAGTCTTTGTTTGCTCTTGATGTAATTCGTCCCTACTTTACCTGGTGATCTCCATTGAGCTTTTGCTCACTCCTTCTTGCTGCATCAAGATAACTTTTTGAGGTGGATGCTTGAGAAGTTTCTCCATTATAGCCCAGACCTGTCTTGTTTAGAGGAGACCGCTGCACATTGATAATCTCATCCAAAGTTTCAGATCCTTTGACAAACTTAAGATTAATAGCTTTTGTTTTCTCAATCTCTTTTCTAAGACCAACAATTTCACCTTCTAATTTTTCAAGATGTCTTTCCTTTTCATCAATTTGAAATTGTAGAGTATCAATGATCATATTCTTCTCTTCTATACATCTCTTAAGTTTAGTAATTTCTTCATGAAAGTAATCCACATCTATAGCATCCATATAATCATCATCTTCAAATGCCATTAACAGTTTATATTCATTACCTCGTTCATCTTCATCACTGTTTGATAGACCATCACTATCTTCATGAGTGTAGTAGCTTTTCTTATTTGCACCCTGTTTCTTGTTCCATCTAGCAGGTTCCTTTCTTTTATCCTTATGAGGACATTTTGCAGCATAATGACCTACTCTTCCACAAGCAAATCATTTAAAAGGTAACTTACCTCTGAACCTTCTAGAGCCCCTTTGAAGATTTCTGACAAAATTTGATTCTTCTTCTTCTTCTTCTGGTATGTGACTTGCCTCATAATATTCTCCTTTGCCTGATGCCTTGAAAACAGCTTCTCTTCTATCTGATGGACCTCCCTTTCTCATTTCATAAGCAGTTAGAATTCCATGTAGCTGAGACATAGTAAGAATTCGTAGATTTTATTTTTCTTCTATTGCAGATACTTTAGATTCAAACTTGGGGGACACTGATCTTATAACCTTTTCAACCACAATAGCCTCCTTTATTTCTTCACCCAAATTTTTCATACAATTAACAATTTCTTCCACACGAAGAAAATAGTTAGCCACACTTTCATCATTATACATCTTAGGAGTCTCATACTGAATCCTGAGAGTTTGAAGTTTGACACGCTTTACCTGTTCATCTCCTTCATAGCTCGTGACAATTTTGTCCCATATCTCTTTTGCGGATTTATAGTGCATTACCTTCATGAATTATGATTGGGATATACATCCTAATAGGGTACTGACTGCTTTAGCATTTGTTTCATACTTCTTTTTCTCGTCTGCATCTGTAGGAGTAGCTGAAGGAAAAGTATAGCCTGTCTCTACGATGTTCCAAACTTCTGTACCAAGAGATTGAAGATAGGCAGTAACTCTTACCTTCCAATAATTGAAGTTTGTCCCATGAAAAACCAGTGGCCTGATAGATGCTTCCCTCTCGTAGTTGCTGATGATGAAAGATCTTCCTTCAAAGCTATCAAGCTTCTTTAGAAGGACCTGCTCTGATAGCAATTGTTGAAAATAATATTGAGAGGGGGGGGTGAATCAGTATTATCTAGTACTTTTACCAAATCTTCCTTATTTATACTTCGAATTATTTTTGCATATCAGTACCATAAAATAATGAGCATGAACAAGAAAAACAGACAGTAAAATCAAAGAACACCAGATATAAGGTGGAAACCCAATGTGGGTGAAAACCACCTACTGCAATATGTCTCTATCTTCTTTCAATTTAGAAACTCCTTTTACAATGGTCTTGTACTGGTGCAGTCCTTTACCAGTACGTAGGCTGCAATCTGCAGAGAGCTACAACTCTCTCTCGTTTTCCAGTCTCTCCTGGAAGGGAGCTACAACCCCCTACTTCTTTTCTTACAAGGACCACTTTTCCTAAATTTTCAAACTAGATCCATATACATCAAATGATCATCAAGTACATATAAATTACAGTCAGTTGTAGTAACCATATCAAAATAATAGAACTGAACCTAGAACACCTTATCAACAGAAAAAAATTCAGTCAACAGATGGTCCTGAAACAGATACGCAACTTTCCTTTCTTTGGCCTGCGTCGGTACGCACTTCACCCTCTGCTTCTCTGCGTATACCCATAGATCTCCTTCTTCTGCACTGCGTGCCCACGCACTGCTTCTTCTGTCGCGCTGCGTACAGTACGCACCCAAATGCGCTATCGCGCCGCGTACTGTCACAGTAGCCACGCACCCAAAAGAACTATTGCGCCGCGTACTGTTACAGTAGGCACGCACCTGAACCACTGCTGCTCTGCATCCCCCGCAGTTTGCCTGTATCTGCTCTGCGTACCCACATAGTCACCCTTTGTCTGCTTTGTGTACCTGCGCAACTCGCCTTCTTCTGCTCTGCGTACCCACGCAGAGGCACTGTTAAACACCTGCGTACCTCAGATTAGGGCTGAATTTGCAGATCACCAGTGTGCTACAGTTAGACAGATGCCCAGATCTGATCAAGCGCTCGGGAGATCACCCTTTACAGATTCGCTTTCCACTTTCACTTTCATATAGATCAAGCCTTTTGAAACAATAACCCAATAGATCAAATCTTAAGATATTCAACCCAAAAGCATACATAAGCCAAATGATCTCCTTTGCTTTATATAGGCAAGCTCTTCCTCAAATCAAGGATCATGGGGCTCAATAATAATAATAAAATAAAACAATACCACGGGCCAAAACCATGACAACACAATACTTTCGGCTAAATACCAAGGGTAAAACATAAGGAACCCCACGAGTGCGCGCTTTATTGCCTTGAAATGTGTGCACTGGGGTACGCACCTCAGGAATGGGTAATCTGCGTGTCTGGACGTGGTCCCTGCACGGTATACCTGCGGTTATGCATCTTCTGAACTGTTCTCCTGCGTACTTCCTAATTTTCATCATATCGAGAGCCCTTGCCATGGGTGTTGCCATCAAGTACAACATCTATAACCTATAACCATACCAGAAACATAATGACAACACCCATAAACCATGATGTTGGTTTTCCTTCTATGCCAACTAACCTTCCCTCAGACATCCTGATGTTCAAGGGTAATGTTGGAGAGGATCCTACAAACCATGTTCGATCCTTCCAAATGTGATGTACGCCCAACTCCATAACCATGACTCCATTCATCTTCAACTCTTTCAACACACGCTCACTCGAGACATTACAAAATGATATGTAGACTAGCCCTCTGCATCTCATTCCATTTTTTCAATGTTTGCTAAAGTGATCCTTTCATATTTCCACTTACCTCTCCGGTATGCACTGGTATGGAGCTACAGACCACATTTTTTCAGTCCTCCGCCACTCGCCTTTTTGACCATGTTCAAGAGTGGCATCGAAGGAGGAGCACATGTCATGCCCCACATTTCAAAGATCGTGTCTATATAGATTTGTTTCCTATGAACTTTTTATATCCCATTAGAAAGGATGTTGTATCGCATTTTCCTCAGACCAAGGAAGAATATCTCCAAACCGCTCGAACATATGATCTGATTTATGCACAATCCAGTTATGTCTATACTATCATTCCATATCTCCCTCATCTTGAAGTGCTAATGCACCTGGGGCATCTCACGCCTCCAATGGTATTGTTGGATCCCTTTCACACCCTTTTCCATATACTCAAAAAATTTATGGCTACCCGCAGCAGGGCACCATTTCCTCCAACACTTATGCCCCTCCTATTAGCATCATGTTTCCAAGGCCCCAACCCATCTACCAGACTATTTCTCCTCCTTATGCATAGCCTAGTGCTGCAACCACTTAAGGATGAGCATCACAGCCTCCCATGCATCCTCAGTCGCAGTAGCCACCGCCCCCTCAGGGTCAAGTTTTTTCACACCAAAGTGCTACCAATCCCCAAAATTTAAAGAAGAAGAATAAGGGGAAGGGTAACAAGGGTAACCAAGGCAACTAGTCTAATGAACCCCAAGGGAACCATCCTAACACCAACAACTAGCAACAGGGTAGCCAACCCAAGCAGAAAAGGGCTCTTCATATAAATAAGCCTTGTGCATGTTGTGGTGTACATGGCCATTATACATAGGAGTGTCCTCTTTTACCCCCGATGCAACAAATGTGGGAAACTCAACCAACTTCTAGAGGTCAATAATCGCCTTAGAATCTTGTGCCATATTAATTGGAAGTGCTCACAAATCCTTTCCCTCAGCAAGGATTTATTGTTGCTCAACCTCAACTAGGTCAAGCAACACATCTTCCCCAACCTTTTGGTCTCGATGACTACCAAATCCTTATGGTGAACTCTGATGAGGTTAACACCTCCAATATCAACCTGCAAACTCAGTCGTGTCAATATGACAAGCCCTCAATTTCGTTTGGCACTAAGTCCAAAACTAAAGTATTTGCTGAGCCTCCTACAACACTAAATGGTCCTTTACATATCCCTCAACCTAAATTTGAGGCCACTCCTAAGATCCCAAAGGGACCATTTCACTATAATGTTGCTTCTAACAGAGTTTCCCATAAATACATTGTAGAAGACAACTTGGCGCAATCACCTATTGTCATGTCGAGACTAGAAGTCCTCCAATCGTGCCCATCCCAAAAGCAAGCTCTACTAACTTCCTTGGGTGTAGTAGATCCTTCTGATGATCGTCTAATTGTCTTCCCAGTTAATACATCAGAGCATCCCCCATTGCCTTCATCTGTTGTTTTCCAGATACCAGTTAGAGTTAGTAATGCCATCATCTCCTGATGCATTATTAATGAAGGTGCATCCACTTGTGTGATGTCCGTTGCTATTTGGAAAAAACTCAAGTCACCTGATTTGTCGCCCTCCACCATCACCTTGCGTTCATGGGATGGACACTCCTCCCAACCCCTTCTAATGTACCACAATTGTCGATCGGCCTTTGTGGGCAAGACTATCCATGTCAACATTGAAGTTATTGATGCCCCTTTGGATTACAACATTCTCTTAGGTCATAGTTACATATATGCCATGTCAATCGTCGCATGTGTGGTTTTCCACAAGATGTGATTCCCCCATGAAGGGAAGATCATTACCATCGATAAATTTACTAACTATGAGCCGTCATCCATGACCTCCCTCGAGTCCATTATCTCATCAATGTATGACAAACAATCTTCAACTCCTACCACGAATTTTTCACCTCGAGTCTATAAAGATTCCTCATTATTGGATGCTTTCCCTTCTCCTCCCCCTCCGATATCAGAGACTACCTCTATGAGTGTTTGCATGTTACAAGCTTCACGGGTTGCCCTTAAGAAGTCTAGTACACTTGATCAACAATGAGCTCCTTAGCACCCTATTGTTTCTCTTATATTTGAAACCTTTGGACCCACTGCCCCAAGGACCTCCTCCGTTTATGGGTGCCTCTCCTATGTTTCCACGAGGAACCATTCCTCCAAGTCTCAACCATCCAGGAGCTATTATGTTGGGAAATTATACTATAGGCCAGATATCTTACCTATTCCCCCCTCTGGGAGTATTTTCTGTCCCTTTGATGGCTTCGTTGCTGCTTCTAACCATGACTCTGGGGATCCGGATATGGTACATCGGTCCCCCTATGAACATTCCGCCCAGTCAACCATGACCTTATCATGCTTTGACCCCGATACAACTAGTCCCCATGACCCCTGCCGCTACTTTAGTTCCATCACAACCTCAACAGGAACCACCTCCTATTGCAAAATAATCTGGCTAGGGAGGAAAAGCTAAAAGGAAAAACTCGAAAGACAAGGCTCCACAAGCTCCTCCACCACCTAAGGCCCCAAAGCCATTACTTTTGTGCACTTTGTGTAAAGTTGTTGGGCATGCCACCAATAATTATCCTGATATTCCTCAACTAAAACCTTTAGTTCATGAAGCGTTACCTAAGTCAAATATCCTAGAAGTTCATGTTAACTTACCAGTCCCACCTAAGAAACTCAAAACACTGTGCACAAATCACCCTTGTGCCCTGTGCAATTATTACGGTCATTATTCCCATTGCTTCCCTCATGTCAATCATTTTAGTGTTTTCCTGTGGGTGATTCATGAATATGTGGCCATTCATAGTGGATCATCTACTCCTCTACCCATGGATTCTGGTACCACTAGTCAACCAGAACAGGGGGACTCTTGTCCCACCATTGTGATCCCTCCCCCCAATTTTTTGGGGAAGTTTTAGTTTTTATGGATAAATGACTAAACCCTTAGACTAGTAGCTAAGTTTAGAACAACAATGAAAAGAATTCTCTACTTTTTTTATAACGAATATATTAAATAAGATAGTAAATAAGCCTACATGAAGCTTTCGCTTACTCCTTATCTCCCTTGACCAATTCTGTCGCTCCTTTCTGTACTTAATCCGCTTGAAAATTACCTTCACACAGACATAACACAAAAACTGATCAAAGCATATGATAATGATTTGTTGATTAAACATAAAATGGAATCAAGTACATAATACACATATGAAAGCATCAATAAATAATACAAACATATCGAAAAATCTTTGAACACTTTATTAGTAAAAGGAAGAGTTACAACCCAATTTTCTTGATTCAGTGCCACTCCTCTAGTTAAATCCCATCCTCTCCTCATAACAAGCAAGAAATTTTGACATCATTACAATACTTGAAACCAACTCAAGTCTCATACTAACCACATCTCCCTATAATTAAATGATATCCAACCCCTGGTCACTTAGATGAGTGTTATTTTTATAGTTGAATGAAGGAAGTTATGCCAGAAATGGTGACAATGAATGCCCTCCCAAACTTAGGATTTAGTTCCATGGAATAAGCGATAAAGGGATTGATGTTCCTTAACTTCATCCCTCATCCAATTTCAAGCCCAAAGGAGTGGATAGCTTTGGGAAACTTCTAGAAGCATCCTATGGATAAGAATATTCCAAGCCCAAATGCATATTTCTCTTAAATTCACCCAGTGTAGGCCAAAGAGGGCTCAAGCATGTTGTAATGCACCTTGGCAATGTACTAGGCTACACTGTAGTGCACCCTGATACAGGCTTGCTTGCGCTGATCTTCTTCGAGGCAGTTTTTGGATGATTTCAATCATGGAATCTCTTGGGAAGGAGGCATTCTATGGTTGACTTCATTAGGGCATGTAACAACTGAATTAGGGTTTTGTGGGCCCTAATAGTACTGATATATAAGTCCGAGTTAATGTGCCCAAATGGATCTGTAACAGTTGCCCCCTAAAGCATGAAGTCATAAATATGTATGTTGAGTGAAATACTTTACTATGTGGAGAGGAGGTTTCAAAGTGGAAGGTTACCTACATCAAGTACAATACATATATCATGATAATTTGATTTTTTCTCATGAACTTGTTGAGGGAAGGCATACCCATGCTCATCTTATAAGCTTTCATTACATGTACAAATATATTTGTCTACAGATATAGACCCATGAATGGATAACCATGAATGTAAGACCATTGTAAATTTGATTTAGTACTCCTGAAAATATTGCCACCTGGACGGATGAAACTAGATCAGGGTCTTCAATCTCATTCAATCTTTTGCTCAAATACAAGTTTAACCATGTGAATATATTATCCGAAGTCAAACATGGGAATACATCGTCTGATTACCAGCCAATGATGTAAGCCATTAACAGATGAGAGAAGAATCACTGATAATGATAATGACCCTCAAGGTACTATAGTACATTTCTCATGGTGTGAAGAAATGATTTGATGTTGAACACCGTACAAAGTCTTTTGGTCAACGGCCAGTAATGTCAACCAATCACCGGAAGTGAGAAACCTGTCATTCATGTATGCAAGACTCAAGGTACTGAAGGATTGTTTCTAAGTCAACTTCTTGGATAATGCACTGATGTCAACAAGAAGTGACTCGTCGCAGGAGGGCCTTGATGTATCCCACATCAATGACACGAAATGAGATAAATTATTTTGGAGATGAAAATCGACTGACGACAGAAGGTTCAAGAATGGCAGTCATGAAAATGAAGGTTTACGGTATTGCAAAGGATGAAGTTTGAACTAAATGACTTCTCTTGAACATGTCAGGGACACTAAAATGAATTGGTAGCATTGACACAAAACAATGTAATGGATGGTATGATAGACCAACGGTGTGATAACCATCCAGTTGAATGACCCAACCCACATAGTCACGGTGTTGAGGTGAAAGTGTGATGTTCAAGAGTGACTTGCTACCATATAGTGTTCTCCCCTTTTCCCATTTTCCCCAGTCATTTCTAACCAGTACCTCTTTATTTTTATCAATGTTGAGGATTAGAACATATGCTTTTTATGTAATTCCACCCTTCGGGTGAATCCATCACCATTTGATGCTTTAACGAGTCTAGCGAAGGTGAAACTTGATATTGTTTAGATGGACAAGTTTGTAGCTATTTGATGTTTTTAACAAGTTTAACAACAAAAATAACTTGGTCCTTTTCATGTTTAGAGAGTTTGAAAAGGGACAGAAATGAATCTCCAAAAGTTCCTTTTCGTAGATTTGTCTCTCAAGTCAGAAAAAGCATAAAACAATGCGAGAGAGAACCTATTGAACATGTTCAATCAACGTATTCCTTTTTCGTAGTTAATCTATCTCAGCCTAAAAAAGGGTTAAACCTATACTAAGTAGATATGAATTCCAATCTGTTAACGAGCTGGAAATTCCAAACGCTCGACAATACTTTCATGTTTAGAGAGTCTGAAAAGAGCTTAAAGAGGACTCCATTTTAAGGAACAAGTGGTGTCTAGGGTAGCAACTGGTTCCGGTGATGATGGAACTTCTCAAAACATGTTGATTTATGTGCAGAGGTTGGCTAATAAGACCACTCATTGCAACTGTTCCTCAAAAAAGGTAAAACAACCAAGTGAAAGCGTATGATCAACCAAAGAGATGTTGGTGATGGAATGAAACAACCAAGGCTCATCTGATAGAAAAGGCTGATAGAATGGCAATCACAAGGGTTAAAAATGGAAATGGGTTCATTTATACACAAGCTTGAACCATAAGGAACTGTGCTTGGATTCAGTTTCATGTATACACAAGCTTGAAATGAAAAACTATGCTTGGATTCAGTTTCATGTTTACACAAGCTTGAAATGAGAAACAATGCTTGGATTTAGTTTTCATGCCCCGAACATGACAAAAGGGAGAGTCTCCTGTAACCAGATGGAAGTTAATGTAGTGAAGCAGGATAGTTATCTAGCACCTTTTTGGCATTGTCCAGATAGGGAAAAAGGTGAATGGGGTGATTCCATTCACATAACCTACAAGGAAACTTAACTTTACCACTAGGTGCATGTGCCCCAAGCTTCATTACATTCACCTATGTAGACTGCTTGTCAATATTAGGTGGATGGAATGAAGGTTCATATACGAGATCAAGTGAAAGACTTGAATGGGATTTTACAAGATCTAATCAAAGACTCAACTTGGAACTTGGGACCTTGTTTTATTTTTTAATGAGCTTGACACAAGACAATCATTTTTTAAAGAGCTTGAAACAAGACAAGGAACTCTGCTCTGATTCCTTGTTTCATTTTTTAAAGAGCTTGACACAAGACAAGGAAATCTACTCTGGTTCCTTGTTTCCCTTTTTAACGAGGTTGACACAGTAAAAGAATTCTACTCATATTCCTTGTTTCATTTTTTAACAAGGTTGACACAAGACCAAGAACTATCCTCATGGACCTAGTTTCACTACTCATAATATGTCATGAAGGAGAGATCTAGTTCCAATGCCCTCAATACATGTTTTACAACATCACTGAATTGATCATCAATTGATGTAGGTATGGAACAATTTTCCACATAATTAACCCATAGCGAGGATGATACCATTGGTACAGAAGGAAAATTTAGGGAAGATGGTTGACTGGAAGCCATATTTGGACTAGGAAATTAAAGCTAGTCAACAGTGACAATTATGCCTTCATACGGGAAACAAATCACTTGAAAGAGTGTTGAAACAATAGCTCCCATTTCATAAACATAGTCACGCCCAAGAAGTAAGTTATAATCTAAAGGGCCTGGGACTACCATCACATTTAGATTGATGATTTTTCCTCCCAAGGTAATAGGCAACTGAGGGAGGATCCTTAATGGTTGATTGGTTCTTCTGTTAAAAGCAAACAGATTTTGCGTAACTAGTACAAGTGGCAGCGAACCGAGCGCTTGCCAGGCAATTGAGGTAAGGATACTCACAGATGCACCTTCATTTATAATAGTGCCAGATACAATCATATTACAAACTTGTACTATGATCTGGAAAGACACATAAGAAGGAAGACAAAATCCAGCCAGTTGATTCCAATCAAAGGAAGTGACCAGACTACTTGGAGGGGGTACTGTAGAAACGAGATAATTAACCCCTTGAGCTACGAGATTGGGAGGATTTTCCTCCTGTCTTGATGGAACAAGAGGAGTACCCCCAAGCTCATTTGAATTTGAAGAAACAAAAATAACCTGAGTGGTATCATACTCATTCTCTTTGAGAAAGCTATGATTTATTGAAGGTGCAATAGGGCCAATTGTTACCTCGACCTATTGATTTGGGTCGTGCATGGATTCATATGATTCACTTTTAGAGAGAGTGGGTTTGACTGATGGTTGATTTTGGTCAGTCAATTCATCAACTAGTGAAGGATTTTGGGAGAGTTTCCTATAACTAGATGGAAGTTGTAGAGGTGAAGCAGGATGGTTATCCAACACTTTTTTGGCTTCACCTAGATAGGGACAAAAGTGAATAGGGTGATTCCCTCACATACCCTATAGGGAAACTTAACTTTACCCTTCTTTCCATGAACTTTACTACCACTAGTTCATGGTGTGTCACCAGCATGATCTCTAGAAGTTGATGGCACAGGATGATGTGAACAGGAAGACTATTCTTCTAAGATCTAAGGAATATCAAGACAATGTCGAAGAAGATGGTCTCCAGCACAAATTTTGCATGGATATCAAACTTTGTGAGGCTTGATGGATGGTTTCTCATCAGATGTTTCATTCAAAGAAATGGTTGCTTGGTTGGCCCTCTATTGAATTTGCATCTTCTTCTTCTTCTTGTTCTCAGCCACATGGTTACTAGTACCAATACTTTCACCCGGCAAAGAGAAATAAGGGGAGGAAGAAATGACTGAGGAAGAAGGCAAAGGGTCAAACTTAGGATCAAATGGAGGTTGATTTTTTCCAGTTGGAGGTGTACTTGATTGTGGAGGAATCATGACATTTTGAACCAAAGAGGTTGAAAGAAACCATACTGGCAAGCCAATGGTAAATCCCGAAAGGGAAAATGTAGCCATATATGGAGCACCAATATTTCAAAAAGGAGGAAAAGGACTAGGATTCCCATCAAAAGGAATTCCTTGATTGGTGGACTCCGAATTTGTTGACATATTTTTCAACCTAAGATCAACTAAGGAGTGAGCGTGGAGGATGTTATTCGCATTCAATTAATTTATTTTAATCAAAGTAACATAACAAAAACAGAGGGATAATCTAGGAAAAAGGTTTACAAAGCAACTGTGAACTGCAGAATACCTCCTGGCAAACAAAGAAGTATGGGTAGGCAATCTCCCCGAATGTTGTGTTCTGTGTATCATAGTTTACAAGGTGTATGACTCGGTTACCTAAGGATGGATAGCAGCCTAGTGTTGTCCTCCCATATATACCCAAAAGTATATGGAGGCCCAGTTCATATAAGAGTTGTCTAATACAAAACCGCATAGTGAGAGCATTCCTATATACTTTACGTACTCTAACACTGACCTATATACCAGAAGGTATGTGGACAAGCTACGATATACTTAGGTACGTGGAATGAGGTATCACACTCGAGATGTATTGCATAAAAATTAGCGACAACTACTTTGATTTACGATGCTAGAACACGTCTCTAGCCTAGTCCTCTAAATGTTTTTCGTTAGGTGACAATGCTCCATTAGGTAAAATTTAGATACATTTTAAGTTGATCTTCTTTAAAATTTGCCTTTCAAGTTCACCATGTGATGTATATTTTCAATTCCCAAAATGCAACTAATATGATAAGTATTCTTTGCATTCAATGTAACAATGAAAATCCTTAGCTAGTAGGGATAGAGCAATCAGATTCCTTTTGATCAAAGAGAAAAGAGCATAATCTATATGCAAATTCCCTACACTACTCCTATCAGCACACACAAACTTTTTCAATGCAACATGCATGTATTTCTTTTCTATTTTCCTTAATGTGAATGAAGAAAAATGAAACTAATGCACAATTGATCAATAAACTCTTTTCATAAAAATGACAATTTTGCAAAAATTTCCTTTCAAGGAAAGGAAGACATTACGACAGTTTCATTTTCAAATAAAAGAGGAACTACAACGCTTTCAATGAAAATACTAATCATATGCACACATCAACCAATCGATCTTTCATGAATGAAGACTTTATGACAATTAAATTTTTGAAGGAAAAGACGATTTTACGACACTTTCTTTTGACAAGGATCAATCGACAAAAAAACTAACTTTCGACTATAGATTGAAAATGAAAAAGTAAATACATAAGAAAAATTTATCAATCCTAGTCTAAGTAGGGCTAGCGAAGGAGATGAAAAACTATTTTCAAAGACAAGACATCATTGACATTCAGCAAATCATTCAAATAGGAGAAAATCGGCAAAAAGCTTCAGCTCCTAGATGGGAAATTGTCCCTCAAGGGATCAGCGTAAGCTGTAGTGAGAGACAATGTGCTTCAGTGCACTGGCTTTATGCGAGAAGTTCATTGTAGAGCATTGTGTCCTTCACTGGGTTGCGTTGGTGATAATAAGCCATTTTTGAAGGAAATTTGACACAGTTTTGACCCAATTTTCAATTAATTAAGACTGAAATTAAATCAACAACCACAAGTTCAACATGTAAAAATATCTTAAGAAGCTGATAAGCTACTAAGATGGATAATTGATCCCTAGTGGAGTCACCAATTTTTTTTGGGAATTTTTAGTGTCTATGAATAAATGCCTAAACCCTTAGACTAGTAGCTAAGTCTAGAACAAAAATGCAAAGCATTCTCTACTTTTTCTATAACCAATAGATTAAATAAGACAGCAAAGAAGCCTACTTGAAGCTTTCGCTTACTTCTTATCTCCCTTCACCAAATTTGTCACTCCTTTCCATACTTAATCCATTTGAAAAGTACCTACAGACAGACATAAGACAAAAACTGATAAAAGCATATGATAATGATCTATTGATTAAACATAAAATGGAATCAAGAACATAATACACATATGAAATCATCAATAAACAATACAAACATATGGAAAAATCTTAGAACACTTTATTAATAAAAGGAAGAGTTACAACCCAATTTTCTTGATTCAATGCCACTCCTCCGGTTGAATCCCATCCTCTCCTCATAACAAGCAAGACATTTTGACATCATTACAATACTTGAAACCAACTCAAGTCTCATACTAACAACATCTCCTTGTAATTCAATTATTTCCAGCCCCTTATCACTAAGATGAGTGGTCTTTTTATAGGAGAATGAAGGAAGTTTTTCCATAAATGGTGACAATGAATGCCCTCCCAAAATTCAGATTTAGATCCATGGAGGAAGGGATAAAGGTATTAATGTTCCTTAACTTCCTCCCTCATCCAATTTCAAGCCAAAAGTAGTGGATAGCCTTGGGAAACTTCTAGAAGCATCCTATGGATAAGAATATTCCAAACCCCAATGCATATTTTGCTCAAATTCGCCTAGTGCAGGCCAAAGAGGGCTCAAGTGCACTGTAATGCACCCATGCAGTGTACTGGGTTGCACTGCAGTGCACCCTGATAAAGGCTTGCATATGCAGATCTTCCTAGAGGCTGTTTTTGGATGATTTCAATTATGGAATCTGTTGGGAAGGAGGCATTCTATGGCTTACTTCATTAGGGCATGTAACAACTGAATTAGGGCTTGATGGGCCCTAATAGTATTGATCTATAAGTCAGGGTTGATGTGCCGAAATGGATCTGTAACATCAATGTTGACATGACGGACACCACAGGCCATATCCTTTACCTATCATCATCCTTGAGTTCCTCGTAGGAAAACCTTTCGGAGGATTCTATGCACAGTTCTATCAAACCTCCTTCAAGAGAATCCCAAGTCTTAATAACTGTAGATCCTCCATCTACTAGCTCACCATCTAGCATTCGAGACAATGCGTATGTGAACCTTCTTTCTTAGGTTTATGCACCAGATAATGTCCCTGCATCATGTAGTCAGTCTTCAACCCATGCGCCCATCTCTCAATTTAATGAGGACACCATGGAAGGTATGTCTACCATGGATTACCCCTACCCTTAAGTAAGGGGGCATTTCATCAGAGAATTTTGAAGGCCATTTCTTTCCTAATTCTCCTAATGCACTCTACCTCAAGATTTTCCACTCATCACACATCCCTTTGATTTGCGCGTATTTATTTCTGCCTTGAACTTGGGTAGATTGCATCATCTCATCCGTTGTCTTTTGCATCTTTCAGATGGATGCATCATTCACACCGTATATCGGTCATGCCGACAGTGTGAGTCACTTCTCTGGGAATCTAGCCTCAGCAGCCTGGGTCATTTTTACCCCTTTGCATATGTTAGTCCTTTCAAATGGCATGTGCATTGGATATTCCACCAATAATCAGGCTAAATATGATGGAGTGATAGGTTTGTTAGTCAATGCCCTCGCTCATCACATCCTTCATCTTCATGTTCATTTAGATTCCTTGCTACTTGTCATGCAATTGAATGGTTTGTATCATGTGCATAACCAAGTCCTATTTAAAAATATCTACAAGTTAAGCTATTGGTACCTCAATTTAAAAGCATTACGTTCAGTCATGTGCCTAGATCCAAAAATCACTATGTAGATACCATTGCAAAAAACATTCTAGATTGGCATTTATCACATGTATACCACAAAAGATAACCATAAACAAAAAAAGGAGAACCATCATCGTCATATAAAATGCATAATCATATTATGTATCATAAAATTGTATGGAGCCATAGCTCTAAATACATTTGACATGCCCATAACATGTTACAAAAATCACAATCAGTGGGATCCACATGTCCCGTCATTATCTAGTGGATCTCACGCCAAAGGCTCTAATCCACCTCCACGTAGATCACGTATTGCCTGACTAACCATCACTATGCGTTGCACGATACCTCACCACTCTGAGGGAAGACTAGTGCAATCATCTATGTACCAATCCTCAAATTCAAGTCATCTGCACTCTAAATCCCAGGTCAAGAGTACATCAAGCCTACAATGCAAATCAACTAGAAGCATAGTATCCTTTGGACCCTGCAGTGATGATGATGATGTCACCTAATTTATAGCCCCAGGTGTTGCGGCTCGGCCTGCATATCCTACCGGCTTTACTTGTCCTATGTATGCATACAACACATTTCACACTTAGTACCATCTACATGTGATAGAAATATAAAATGCACCATAAAACATAGAAAATTAATACTCACCCTCTGGTCCCTGTGCATGCCCATGAAGAAGTGGCAAGTCAGGACCCCCCCTAAATAGTTCATCCCTCTATAAGGATAATCATCAATGTAAAGGGCCATATGATCACAATGTCCAAAAAACTCAGGTCAGAACACCTGTTTGACTCGCCCTCCTCCTCCTCTCAGTAGTAGCTGCCCCCAGTGGTGCAACCCAGGCTCATGTTGCCCCCGATCTCAGATCTTTACATGGGGATAGATAGTGGGTATCTTCTCAAAGAAGAATGCACACAACACTATACCAAAAGTGCAGTCATAGTTCACCTGCCTCTTGTAAAGACTCAACTATCGTTTCACTGACAAAAGGATCATCTGGGCCCACCCATAGTAGGTCCCAACCAAAACACTCTCAACTAGCATCATTTTCCCACCAGTGATGTGATGGAACACCGGCTTCCCAGCACCCTTAACACAACTATGCCAACCGCCTGCGTCTCTAGACTCTCTGGATCAACAAGCAGGATAGTTGTGCCCTTGACACAAACATCCCATCGATAGTGGCACTCCACAAACTCAGTAATGTTCCTCCCACGAGGTAACACTGGATGAATATCCCCACCACTCCAAGGGGAGGTAGTCTAGTCAAAAAGTAAGTATCCTGTAATGTGAGCTCGATCTCGTGCCCCTACACGACAAAGACCTCCTAGTCTAGATCCCAATAGCTCACAATTATTGATAGCAAGGGCTCACCTGCCCTCATCAATGGGTTGTCTACCAACTTCAGAACCACATAACAAGCCAATGCCCAGTGAACCACTTGATCCCTTTGGATCTTGGATCGAAGAGTATCTAAGTCTCATTCATGCCAGTTGATTTTTGGTTATGCCATGCCTACAAAACACCACATGTATTATCAGTTCAGAGAAGAAAACAATCGGCTACACTAATCAACCTACAACCCCCACCAGTTTAGAAAATCAACACTCTTGTGAGCCCCAAATCACAATTTTCAGACTAAAAGGTGGGAGCTCGAAGGTTTCCTGCTGTTTCCTGGAAGCCAGATCATACTTCTAGGCCCAAAAAGTGTGATGTAATTGTGAGCATGACTAGGGGTTTCTCAAGGAGCTGACAGATGCGACAAATCAGGAAACAAACCACTCGAATTGAAGAGATGCATAAGGCCACCTACCTGAAAGTCGTAGATCCTTATTTTGATGGTAGGTTTTTTCGCTATGATCTCCACAAGGTTTAGGGCCTTTTCCTCCTCTCCAAGATCACCACAGCTCACTTAGCAAATGAATCCAAATAGGAGGGAAAACGACCTTTCATAGAAATGTACAAATTCTCACTCTAGATTAAACTAATTATGCAATGTACTAAAGAGAAATAGTTAATCTACTTCTACAATCAAACTTGCAGAAGCTTAATCAATTTTGAGCAAGATCAAATAGAACACATATAATAGAGAAGAAGATTCAATCACACACGAAACACAGAAGAATACTCTGGGGAAAGCCTCAGCTAAAAACCCCACTATTTGTATTATCATACAAGTGGAAATATCTCAGGATTAAATAAAGCTTTAGCTCTCAAGTTATCCATCTCTCAGTAAAATCCCTCACTACTTCTTATAGACAGAATAGACAACACATATACCTTCTCCTCTATCCTCCAAGCCTCTTATTTCCTTGTGTTGTTTCTCCTGGGTGATCCAGTTGTAACCTGTGTGCTTTTCACCTCACACACTGCTCTGACCTCTGTAGTAACTACGCAATCCTTAAGGAATGAATCCCTTCTACATGCAAGAGATATTCACATGGGAATATTCTAGCAACTGGTAGTACATTGTCCCTACGTTTAATCTCAACTGGGTCTTTGTCTGAACTGACATGCATGAGTTATTTATGAGAGAATATTTAGTTATTTGGAGAACACTAGTTGCATGCATGCATGCATTAACTCACTGAACTCACAATTAGTTCCACAAACTGTTTGGAACTAATTTAACTAGACTTAACTCAGTTAACTGAGGAACTAATTACAACTCAAATACAACTCATCCCTATCTCCTTAATTAAGGGATAACTTCCTCAATCAAAGGGATAATTGTTGCATGACTTCAAAAAGGCTTCATGTTTTAATTTCACCAGCTAATTAACTCAAGATGAATTAATTAATTATTTTTCAAACAACTGTTGAGACTAAATTCGAATTTTAATTATCAATTTTAGTTCAAGGATGAATTAAAATTGGAATATATCCTGAAATGCTATCTATAGAAATGTTATTTTTAGCATTTCTTATTGCTATTTTAACACTCCCTCTCAACAAGAAAGGCATTATCTGCCACCCCGATCGTGTCTTTATGGAACTCGAATTTACACTTTGACAATGTCTTAATTAAATTTTCTGCATCTTGCTCCTCGATTGAAATATACTACAACAATGTGATCCTCCTCGCCACACAGTCTCTGAGAAGATGATACCGAATGTAAATATGCTTGGATCTGTCATGAAATATTGGATTCTAAAAGGGTTTGATACAACTTCGACTATCACAATACATCACAGTTGGATCCATCCTCTGATCAAACAAACCAAATAGAAATTTCTGTATCCAAATGGCCTCACATGTTGCTTGGCTTGCAGCCATGTATTCAACCTTTGCTGAGCTACGTGAAACTGGCCTCTGTTTCCTGTTGTACTAAGAAACTACAATTGAACCAAGGTTGAAAATTCCTCCTGATGTGCTCTTCCGATCTGATGGACTCCCTGCCCAATCTGCATCTGTGAAGCCCTGAAGCTTCACTCCCTTTGACCATCCATCCCATAATCCATATTGAGATGTGCCTCTGAGGTATCTCAAAACATGCTTAACTACCTTCGAAAACAAATTGGTAGGTTGAACCATAACTTGACTCAGTTGGTTCATCGCATAGCACAAATCTGGTCGTGTGTTCACTAAGTACATTAGTGAACCCACAAGATGCCAATACATAGTAGCTTCTACTACTTCTCTTGAAGTAGCATCCTCCTTCCTCCAGTTTCCTGCTAGAGGAGCATGCATGGGCTTGCACTTCTCCATGTGGAATCCACTGAGTAGCTCATTGCCATACTTGCCTTCAGATACAAAAACATCCCCATCCTTTTTTGACACTTCTAAGCCTAGAAACTAGTGCATGAGACCCATGTCTTTCATCTCGAACTCTCTTGCAAGGTCCTCCTTTCAAGACATGATCAATTGATCATCACCTGTCAATATCAGATCATCAACATAAAAAAAATGATCAACTACTTACCTTCCACCATGATGTGGTACAAGTTCACCTTCCACCATGATGTGGTACAAGTTCGCATCTACTTCACTCTTTGTCAAGCCCAACTCGGTGAAGTAGCTGTCAATCCTGGTGCACCAAGCACAAGGTGCTTGCTTCAGCCTGTACAAAGCTCTCTTGAGTTGACACACATGCGACTCATAATCAAAGGTCTCAAAACCTTCTGGTTGCTCTATGTACACCTCTTCCTCAATCTTACCATTGAGGAATGTAGTCTTCACATCCATCTAATGGATCTTCCAACCCATCTGTGCTAATAGTTCCAACATCGATCTGATAGATGAGTACCTTGCTATAGGAGCAAAAGTCTCATCATAGTTGATCTCCTCAACCTGTGGGAAATCACAAGAAACAAAACTTTCCTTATGTTTCTCCACACTACCATCAACAACATGCTTTACCTTGTAAAGCCAATAGGAACTCACGATTGACTTGTTCTCTGGTCTTGGAACATCATCCCAAACACTATTTTGAACTATGGAGTCATACTCCTCCACCATAGCATCAACACAAACCGGTTGCTGCACTACTTCCTCAAAGGAAGATGGTTCAGTCTCTACACATTACCCAACAAGGGCCATGTAACCAGTGTGCTGCTCAGGTGACCTCCTCTGTCTGCACTGACAAGATGGCTCTCCCACATCCACTCTCACATTTGACAACATTTTCTCATCTTCTCTCATGCATTTTCTCCCATCTTTGGAAGACTCAGTGGATGTATCCACTCCTGAAACCTCTGCATGCAGATGCTCCACATCAGTCTGAGGCTCCTCCTCTTTAGGAACCAAAAGTTCCTCCTCTACCTACAACTTGAGCTCCCTCTCAAGGGAAACTTGTATGGTCTTCACCTCATCAAACTTAAGATCTCTATGGACCACTGACCTCTGACTGGTATGCAAATACACCCGATAGTTGTGGGGAGTATCAATGTATGCCACAAGTATCCCCAACTCTGTTATTGGCTCTAGGTTCTTCCTGGCATCCTTGGTGACATGGAAATAAAATGTTGAGCAAAAGACCTGAAGTGACCCAAATCTAGTCTCTTCCTAGAGAAATCTTTCTCTGGTGTCTTCATCCCAAGTATGCGATGCGAGCTTTTATTCTAAAAGTAAACGCTGTGTTGCATGCCTCAGTCCACAAATGAAGTGGTAGACCTTGGTCATGTAGCATCTCCTAATTTGCCCCAACAATCATTTTGTTCTTCCTCTCGGCCACCCCATTCTGCTATGGGTTATGAGGTGCCACCAACTCTTGTTTAATTCCTTGTGCTACCTAGAAGTCCTTAAACTCTTGAGAGACATACTCTCCACCATTGTCGCTTTCCAAGGCCCTGATCTTCTTTCCTGATTCTTTCTCAACCAAAGCTTTGAACTGACAAAACCTTGAGAAGGTTTGATCCTTCTTCTACATGAAATACATCCAGCATCTACGAGAAAAATCATCAATGAAAATCACATAGTACCTTTGTTTAGCATTGGAGGTTATCGAGAATGGTGCACACACATCTGTGTGAACTCGCTCCAAGATTGCTTCAGCTCGAATGTCTCCATCATGAAAGGAATATTTTGCATACTTTACCTAAGGTACAACCTTTTCATGCGTCCACTTGCTCAATTTTACCTTCGGGAAGTCGAGTAGAAATCTGTTGCATTATCTTCAAGGCTCCATGATGTAAGTGGCCCAATATTCTATGCCATAACTCACCAATATCTTGGCTTTGCACCAATTCTTCTTTGGAACTCAATGTAGCAAAGTCATTTATCTCTAGCTTGTAGAGATTCTTCACTCGAATCCCAATCCTCTTCATTGGACTCGTGGCTATGTGTCTCAAGAACACCTTCCCTTTACTGAAGACTACATCATAACCTTTGTCTTCCAAAATCACGGCCGATACCAAGTTTTTCTTTAGTCCATGCACACACTTTACATCAGTCAGGGTGAGAGGAACTCCATGCTCCCTCCGAAGCACAACCATACCTTCACCTGAAACATGGTACTTTCCATCATTGCATATCTCTATGAACATCTGGAGGTCTTCCCCCTCAGGGGTACTAAATAAAACCTTCTCTCTGTTCATGTGGAATGACACTCCACTGTCTAGGTACCAAACACAAACCACCATCGATGAAATCATGCATGCAATGAGGGTAAAATCCAATTTGAACTGTGAGGCCAGTGCCTCACCATCTGATCCTTTCGAGGATACCTTCTTAGATTTCTTCAATGGACAATTAGTTGCATAATGGCCCACCTCATGACAATGAAAGCATCTCATTTTAGATTTGTCAATATTCTTCCCACCATGGGAAGAACTTCGTTTGGAATGGGAAGCATTCCCTTTCCTTTTCCGTGCCTTACTTTCTTAGGGCAAATTTTCTTCATCATCATGCTTAGATGAAGAACCATCTTTGGTGCTTCTCCTGATCTCCTCTTGCATTAGATCCGACAACAATCATTCCCAATCTAGAAGTTTCTCTCTTCCAACCATTGAGGCTTGGTAACTATGCTAGCTCTTAGGAAGACTGAGGAGAGAAAGACTCGCCATATCATCATCAGTTATCATGATTCCTAAACTTCCAATCTCATTTCTAGAGGTGGTGAGCTTGTTTAGATATGTAGAGATCATGTTGCCCTTTTCACACTTGATTTTCCGAAGCTTGTCCTTCAGTGTTAGCTTCCTCTAGTCGCTGCTATTTTGATATAGATCGTTCAATGTATTCCACATTGAAAACGAAGTCTGCTTCCCGTGGAGACTTGAGACAATATGGTCTCTAACTCCCTCTAGAAGAATCCTCCGTAGTCTCGCCACACATTTCTTCCATTCTACCAATTCTTGGGCATTATTTTCTACTAGCTTGGGGAATTCTTGATCAATGAAGTCCTTCAAACCATTGTCCTCTAATACTGCTTCCATGCGATCCTTCCATGCTATGTAATTTTAGTTTCCATCCAGGCCATACTCGAGTCTGAAGCCATTGAATGCCATTGGTCAACTTTGATATGTGATAAGAAATCAATTTTGTACCTACAATCAAGAACTTCAAACATTGAACTTCTCCCTTCTCTGTATAATGTACTTCACTTTTATCACCTTTGCTCTTATACCATTTAGAAATTCTTACTGTAGATTAAATTGATTATGCAATGTACTAAAGCAAAATACTTAGTCTACTTCTACAATCAAACTTGCAAAATCTTAATCGATTTTGAGCAAGATCGAATAGAACACATATAACAGAGAAGAAGATTCCATCATACATGAAACATAGAAGTATACTCTAGGGAAAGCCTCAGCTAAAAACCCCGCTATCTGTATTATCATACAAGTGGAAATATCTGAGGATTACACAAAGCTTTACCTCTCAAGCTATCTAGCTCTCAGTACAATCGCTCACTATTGGTCATAGACATAATAGACAACACATATTCCTTCTCCTATGTCCTCCAAGCCTCCTATTTCCTTACGATGTTTATCCTAGGTGATCCAATCGTAACCTGTGTTTTTTTCACATCACACATTTCTCTGACCTCTGCAGTAACTGCACAATCCTCAAGGAATGAATTCCTTCTGCATGCAAGAGATATTCACATGGGAATATTCTAGCAACTGATAGTACATTGTCCCTATGTTTAATATCAACCGGGTCTTTGTCTAAATTGACATGCATGAGTTATTTATGAGAGAATATTAAGTTATCTGGAGAACACTAGTTGCATGCATGCATGCATTAACTGACTGAACTCACAATTATTTCCACAAACTGTTTGGAACTAATTTAACTGGAACTAACTCAGTTAATTGAGCTAACAAATTACAACTCAAATACTACTCATCCTTATCTCCTTAATTAAGGGATAATTGTTGCATGACTTCACAAAGACTTCATGTTTGAATTTCACCAACTAATTAACTCAAGATAAATTAATTAATTATTTTTGAAAGAACTGGTGAGACTAAATTCAAATTTTAATTCAAGGAAAAATTAAAATTGGAATATATCTACAAATGCTATCTATAGCAATGCTATTTTTAGCATTTCTTACTATTATTTTCAACAAGAAAAACCACTAATTTTTCTATTGCCCATTCTCACTAGACTACAACTCAGTTTGACAAACCAACAACACTGTTGGAGATCTCTCACCAAGCTCTATAATGGGTCTTCCTCAGTTTTTGATGAGTTGACATTTCAGCAGGAAGCCTTTTTTCCAAGAAAGGTCACTTTGTCGCCTCTCAAAATTGAATTTCATCGTAAAGAGACACTTTTACTTTGAGGTCCACCTCCTCTTAATACTTTTCCTACCATATGTTGATTTTTTTCATGAGTATCTGTCATTAACTCGTGTTTTTATGGTCTCCACCAAGCCTAGTCTATGTGGCAACATCATCGAGTCACACTTGTTCAAAGCATCGACGATGAATCACCCTTGCATTATTGGAGTTTATTTCATGTCCCATCATATCATGTCATAGTATTCCATCATATTTTCATACCATTCATATTGTGTTGCCCATTTTGGCCTCCAGTCATACTGTCCCAATTCCCTCTCGTGTTGAGTCAGTTGCTGCCAGATCAACCAGGCACTTTATGCTCTAACAAGCATAGTCGTCTATTTGTCCTGCAGTCCAACTTTTCCCCATTAGCCCTAGTGCCATTCCATTAGTGGCATCACTATTTTCCCTCGTGCTCTAGTTGAGGATCCTCATTGCCTCATCTATCTTGGGCCCTATACTATCGACATCAGCTCATTTATTCCAGAAGAATGGCCTAGACAACATCCATTCTTGTTTAGTTCCTTAGATTGGGAAAAGGGTCTCTTTATTTCCCTTTTATTGGGTCATTTCATGTTTGTGATCCATACACTTGATGGTCCAGTGATGCAACATATTATACCAGTGATTCCCAGATGTGTGTGAGATGTTTTAGACCTCATGAGGGGGTGGCCCTTTAGGTGTCCCCCCACATTCCCAGATGCATAAATATTATGCTACAACATCAGATGCAGTTCTTTAGAGTTGATGGGTTCAGTCCCTACCTATCACAGTGGTCATAGCATGGATGTCTCCTCCAGATGATCCATTCAGTTTTGCAGGGCCCTTCCTTGTTCAACAGGGTTTCTTTGTTTGTTTTACCCTCCCTCCCACCCATTTTTTGAGGGAAGGGCCTTTCTATCTTAGGTACTTAGATATTATTGTATTCAGTCCTAGCTCATGTTTTTCCAGGTGCATTATGTATATGGGACACATTGTATTATTTTTTGGCTCTGTTATGTGAGCATGTCATGTATCATTCAACATGTACTTCATTGCTCAGTCTTCTATTTCTGGGTAAACTGTTAATTATGTACTAAGTTATCTTGGTAGGTATGGGTATGCCTCCCCTGCCTCATTGAGGTTTGGTACCACAACATAAAAGGGGACTTGCATTAGTCTCACCTGATCTATCCCTATCCTCTTTGAAATTCAACTTCATTGGTCTCTCTCTCTCTCTCTCCCCCCCCCTGTGTTGTCTAGTGATTGTGTATTTACAATGTACTTTGGTCATACATTCTTCTCCTAGCACTCATACGTTGGGGGGGAATCTATTATCACCAAACAATTGATCATCTAGCCTAGTTTACTAGATGGATCATCTAGTAAAACTGCTTCCACTGTGAGAAATTACTTAATAAATCACCTTTGTTAAGTAATTTATAGTTAAACCCATGAAGAATAATTAAATAAATTATTATTTATCTGATTTTCCTCTAGGAATAATTAATTAAACCATTGTTTCATTATTATTCCTTGTCATATTTGACCCAATCATGAAAAATAAACATATAAATAATTAATTATCTTAATTTTCTCCAAGAATAATTAATTAATCACTAAATTAATTACTATTTCTTTTGTAAATTTGACTAAATCCCTTAGGAATAATTAAATAAACCCTTATTTATTTATTATTCTTTAAGTAATTCCTTGAGATGATAATAAATAATTTATTTTATTTATTATTTCAAAATAAAAGTTTAAATACTTTTTCCCTCCTAAACAAATATAATAAAATATTCCAAGTGGTTATTCCAAGAATGAGATTAATAATATTTTATTATTGCTCATTATTCAAGGATAACTCAATATTTTGTTATAAAAAGAAGGGTTTTCCATTTATTATTCACTTCTTATATTTTCGTTGTTGCACTCATTGTTGTAACTTTAATTATTTTCATTGTCACACACCATATTTTGTTGGGTTTTCACATTATAGAGGAGAGACACTCTACACAAGCTGAAGATGTTTGAGGATAGCCAAGTACCCATCCCATAGAGGTTGACTGGTAACATTTCTTTCTTCCCTTCATAGGTGTTATAATAAAATTATTCTTTACATATCTTGTTTCCATTGGATGATTAGAGTTATTACTCTTTTTTTTTGTTGTTTAACTATAATTGTGGCATAGATCCAGACTTTGGTTGGCTTTGTTTCTATCAATTGCTGCAAACCTACAATGTTTAGCAACCATTTATATTATTGAGACTATTTTTCATCCACAATCTTAAGTTGGTTTTTTCGTACATCTTTGAGAAGAAAAAACTACAACATTTAGCATCACAGGTTTTCAAGTTGGTTGAATGTTTGATGAATTGCATAATATGAGTATGCATCTATAAGATTGCAACAAGAAATGATCTTGTTTTAAGATGCTTATACTAATACATTTGAGTTGAGACAACTAATATGTACTTGAGTGTAAGTAGGTGCTAGTTGTAGCATTATGTCTTATGGGTGTTAGTTGATTATGACCTGGTTGTTAGACTTGGTAAAGGTTGATTTCAAATTAATATACATGATGTCTCGATTTTTGGAACATGAGATTGACAGGTGTGAGTAGTTGCAGTGCAACATCCTTGGTATTAGCTTGACAAAGTAATAGTTGATGTGTTTATATAACTAACAGTTCGGTGATGTGACAATGCATAGTAAGACTTGATTACAACAATGTAATATAACTAGTATATGGTTATATTTACATATAAACTGACAATTGTGTGTTTATGGCAGTATAATCTAGGGATTGCATGGTCAAGAAACTGCCATGACATTCTGAAGAAGGCTCAGGTTGATTTTTCCCATGGAAGCACTAGGAATCATGGGGATGGAGTCATGATGTCTGTTGTTAGCTTTTTGCTTTCAGTATTTGTGATTTGGTTGCATTTTTTGCATCTTTTTTATGCCTGGTGCGAGCCCTTGACACATTTTTTATGGTCTCATGTTGTTATTGGTTTTCATTGTCTTCTTCTTGTTTGTTTCTTGTGCTTTCCTCTTAAGTTTTGAGTCTTTGGAATTGGTTGGGAAAGAGGAAAGTTAATGGAGCTCGAGAGAATTTGAATGAAATTCAGCAAGCAATGTAAGACTTAGATGAAGTGGGTGTATGTATAAGGGCAACTGAAGGCAAGCATATGACAGTTAGTTGGATAGGTTGGGTCGATTGATGTAAATGGATGGTAATAGGGACATCGTGAGAAAGGTAAAAAAAAGGGTAAAGTAAATGGATTTGAGGTTTCATATGCCTTCACTATGTTGGGAACTATTGTTTTCAATATTGTACATGTTGTGCATGAGTAAAGGAAGTTATCTTAACCTTGGATTTATGATATCTAGTAAATATGTTGTGATGCTGATTTCTTTATGCTAATGTTTATATGCATATATGTATGTATGTACATTTTTATTTGAGAGGGTCATCAGAGATAATGATTATTTTATGTTGGTCTTTATATGTATACATGTATGTATGTAGTTGTATGATAGAGTCACTAAGGATCATTCTTGTGGAGTAATGATTTCTTATGCAACTAAATGGCATGAAGAGGTTCATTCTTTCTGAGGATTCAAGCGAGAAGAGTATCCCTGAAAGATATATGACGTTAGTATCATGTGGATATGACTTGATATTATGTGACTATACTATGCTTATGTTTATGTTATGACAAGTAACATTGACGAATACATCAAGCAAATTAACATAATGTGCTTTGTGATATGCTAGAATAAGCATGGATAACAAAGAGACATTGCAAGAAAGGTCATTTGGTAGAGGCAGTATGGTTTTGGATGTGCATTTCTATTGCTTTTTATATGTTGTGCATGTTGTAGATTCAGTGATTGTACCTATGGTGATGTGTAATGTTGTATATGTAGTATTGTGTACATATGTTGTTGTATTCCTATTATATATATGATTTTGTGTGTATATTACATATGCAATGTTGGGTGTAAATAATGTTATGTACATTTTGGATATGTAGTGTTGTGTATATATCGTATTGTGCACATGTTGTATATGCAGTGTTGTGTGCATATGGTGTTGTGCCCATGTTGGATATGTGACGTTGTGTACATATGATGGTACGTACATGTTGTATATGTTGTTATATGTACATATGGTGTTGTGTGAATATAGTACATATGGTACTACGTACATATAGTGTTGTGTACATGACTATACATGTGGTTTTGTGTACATGTGGTGTTGTGTACATGTTGTACATGTCGATTTGTGTGCATGGGGTGATGTGTACATGTCATGCATGTGATGTTGTGTACATGTGGTGTCCTGTACATGTCATGCATGTGGTAGTGTGTACATGTGGTATTGTGTACATGTTGTAAAGATGGTGCAATGTACACATGGCATTATGTACACATTGTGCAGATGGTGCCGTGTACATGTGATGCTATGCTCATATTGTGTAGGTGGTGTGGCGTACAAGTGGTATTGTGTACATGTTGTACGTATGGTACTAGTGTACATGTGGTATTGTGTGCATTTCAAACATGATGTGTTGTGAGCATGGGTTACTATGTATGCTCTTTGTGTAGTCTTGGTAGCATGACATATGTATTTGTTGTGTGGTATTCTACGTACGTATGTGTATTATGTGTTGCACCAAATGTAGGAGTATGTATTGTATTGAGCTATACACTAGGTGTAGATTTATGTGTTATATGTAGGTGCATGTATTACATGACGTTGTATGTCATCTATGGTTATATGTGTGCGATGAACTATGTTATCTTCTACATGGTCCAAGGTTGAGAGGAATCAACAGAGGTAACCACAGACCAAGCTTTTAGTTTGCTAACCAGCCATACCAAACTAGAGAGGGATCTCTCTATGAAATCACAACCAACAAATGAATGAGATGTAAAGGATTTTAGGCTAGATAGCTAGGCTTAGATAGGGTTTGGAAAATTTAGTGTTTTGTTGCTATATAAGGGAGGAAAACCAAGTAGCTAGCTCAGAGGATCAAAATGGTTACAACATCAAAGATATGAAGGAGAAAGGTACCAGTACTTTTGTGATGGATATTAGGTCTTTTCGGTGTAGTATGGTGTTCAAAATAAGCATAAATATCTTAATGAGCATGGAACGTGAATTCATTAAGAAAGAGAGAAAGTAACACGTAATAATTCTCCATCAAAATAGAGCTTATTGCAAGAATTCTATTTATAAGCTGTAAGGAAAACCAATAAAGAGTAGATGAATGGAAGGAGAAGATGAATATCATTCATATAAAGTAATAGTAGAGGACAAACAACATCACAAACATACTGCACATGAATTCCTAAATAATAGCTGCAAACTTTGTCCTTTGATTTCCAGAAATGTCAAATACAAGCTACAATAATTATCTCCTTAGATGTCCAACATGTTCTATGACTGATAAAATGATACATAAAGACAAAAACAACCTCTCCCCACTCTCAGGGGTCGAATCCATGACTCTAGCAACTGTTTCATGATGTGTTCGACTAGTAAAAAATGACTAATTAGTTACTAAAAAAACAACTAAAATTTGCATATAAATGACGATTTTTGAGTCGGTGACCAATAATAGATAATTTATAGTATCTTATAATGTGACAAACTTTTAGTCATTTTTAGCTTAGTCATTAATTGGTTTCCTCAATTTTACCATCTAATAGTATATTTAGTCATAAATTTAGTTGTTAATTTTTCATTGGTTTAGTCATTAATTGTCGCAAGCAATTACCAAATATACAACAAAATATATTACTCTATGAATCCTCGAGAAAATGAATTAATGACCAAAGAAATATGACCAAAATATTGGTTTTGTTATAAGATACTATACATTAGCTACTAATATTCATATATATGAAAATTTTAGTCATCATTTGAAACCAACTAATGACCAAAGAAATATGACTAAATTTCGGTCATGTTATAAGATACTGTAAATTACCTACTAGTAGTCATATATATGCAAAATTTAGTCATCATTTTAATAAAAATCTTATCCTTTGCATTAGGCATTTATTGTTTTTTGGTATTTTGTATTCATTATATAAATGACTAATTTAGTAGTTTCTATCCATTTCATTCATAATCATTATAAACAACTAATTTACTCATATATTTATTTATTTGTGTTTATCATTAATTAATATAAACTACTAATTCAATAGTTTTAAATTGATTTTATGTGTTCATTATTAATCAACATAAATTAATTAGTATGATTTTACGACTAAATTTTAAACAAATGTAATACAATGTGCATGTGTATCTAATATGATAACACAAAGTTACATATTTTAATTACAAGAGTAAGTAATATCAAGTGCAAATAAAAATAATTGCAGCCATATAAATTTTATTATATAAAATATCAAGTATTACAATATAAGTTTCCAACTTAATATCGGTTGAACTACAATTTACACATGAAATATTGTTATATCATTTCAAAACATTATCATTATATTGCCAAAGCATTGAAAGTGAATTCACTAACTCTAAAGGCTTGACCATCAGTGTCTGTGAGTGTGCCTTATGCAAGATAATGGCTCTAAGGGTATCACTAGACAGATTCTCTTCTCCCTCTCATTTTGCATTTGTTGCTCCAATGTTATTGTTATCCTCTTTCTTTAGTTGTTGGTTCTTACCATCAATATTGAGTTCCTCTCCTGAAAATGAAAGAAGATATAATGTAGAGTATAAGACATGAGAGACGAAGAATACTTGAATACAAAATAAAGTAGACTATAAAATATTTATATGACATATACCTCAACATTTGATAGTAGCCACGATGCGACTAGATGACCTGTATAAACAAAGCAAATAAAACACCACCATAGAAAATAACACCTTAGGAACTTAGTATTCAATCTTCAACAAAAACTTAGGCACAATCATACTAACTAAGTTACATGTTAAAAACATCAGGCAATTTATAACTTGTGAAAAAAAAAAAATGAGTGTAAAAAATATCCTTTTTGCTTGTTCTAAAAGAGTCATGTTCCTTAAATTTGGATATTATTTTTCCCAAAGTAAAAGTTCGTCACTATTATGACCTATGTTTTTAGGATCATGAGATTGATCCAACATCATATTTGGTTATGGAGACAAAATGACTCAACATTCCAAGATGAGTACCTCACTTGGTTGAATGAAGGTGCTAGCTGCGAGTAGTGTCAGAATCTTAGGTAAGAATAACACTAAGGCCTAAGCAAATATATGACGACTTGTCCACTGCAAGAAAAAATTTCAATCCTAGAATAGCCTCTAAGAGTACATTTAGTTGGATGGAGATCACACTCTGAGAGATGATTGTCCAATACAATGAGAAGTGTACATATATTGCTACAATTCCCCTCACAGTCAGACCCTATAGTTGTGTCCTATAATATTAATCATATTATACTATTTAACTATAAACTATGACTATCAGATAATTATTAGTTTGAATAATTAGTCTGAAATTGCATTTTCAGTATTTCTGTATACATGAAAATATTCAGAAAAAAGGGTACCTTTTGTGACTAGTTAATTTTGAGTGAATCTAAATACACAATAAATTATGGTGCCTCAATGTTTTTCTAGTGGTTATCTACTCATTGTACCAATTTCTCCCACGTCCTCTACTGCTCTTGGTGAATTCCTTTTTGATGGTGTCCAATGCTAATGCAATGTAAATTTATAATCGATGTTTTTCTGAGCCAAAGGGAAGCTCCACAAGTAACAACCAAAAAGTAGCCTCAAATATATTATTGGGGGCCAAAATGCAGTAATTATATGACAAGCCAAGAAACACTGCATATTAATAATCTTCCCTTTAATATTGACTAATAATTTTTTTGCATGATCATGTAATACTAAAGTGGCAAGTAGGGACATTTAAAATTAGTCATCCATCGATATCACCTTTGAGATTTCTTAGTTGTTAATAATTCCTATTACACACATAGTAGATCATCAACTTCAAGGATAGCAATATAAACACAAAAAAAATGAAATTAAAAGAAATGTTAGGAAGTCAAATGCGACTAATCTTGAGTCAAGAAAATACCAAGCCCTTCACATTAGCAGGTCATTCCTAGAATCTAAAACAAAAAATGCTTCCATTACATCATTTTAACCTTTTATTTATTTTCTTTAATTGAGAACATAACTTTCAGAAAAAAAAAAAGGAAAAAAGAAAAAAAAATCATTGAAAAAGGTCTCAAAATCCTAACAAATTCTCGAGTGATTGTCATATCAACTAAACAAAATGGAAATCATTTGATATAATTTTAACTTGAGTAATATATTGAAGAATATGAAGGTTTGTCATCCCTTGCTCCTAATCAAATTGTAATCTGTGGGTTCCAATCAAGTAATCAATTTCCCTCCAATATAGTTAAGAGATCACTTTGGAGAAAGACTTCTAGAAGCATTAGGATAGTAGAAATGGAATTAACTAGGAGGAAAATGAAAACTTTAGTGGGTTATCCAAAATATTTGAACGCAATTGAAAATTATTTTATACTCACTCCACACATTTTAAAATAGAAACCATTTAGTTACATCTCATTTGTTTTCCACCTTTTTGTAATATGTAATTGTTTGAGCAAGAATAGAGCATTCATAAATATTGCCATGAAAGAGGAATCTTCATAATCCTAACAAGTTGGGCTCTAACAATCTCATGTACTGCATAAATATTACACGGTAGATTTTAGTGATTAAAATTACAACTTTATTCTTAATCTCATTACAACAAAAATAAATTCAACCCTAACTAGTCAAGATCTAACAAATCAAGAATTTCATGTAGTAAAGTGAACTTACATGGCAGATCCCAATTATTTGCAATGACAACTTTATTATTGATCTTATTGCAACATAGATAAATTGAAGGGTACATACATATCTCTCTATTTGAGACAAACTTTGAACAAATTTCCAGATTTTATAGAAATATAATGATCCGATTTACCTGTAGGACATGAGAAATCTATCTACATCTAGCACCCACCACTAGACAATAGTGTTATTGAGACACCATCTCATGGAATTAGAATCATGTAGGTATATATTGTTATAGATATACCTTGCAACACCTATTCAACACTACCTTCAAGCTTCAAATGCATCAATTGATTTACTTTAGTAGCAAATTCTAGTGGGATTTCATTAAATACAACTCGAAAAAAGCCATTTATGATAGTTGTCATTGCCCTCTGTGGATCTAGCCCTCTATAGAAATAGAATAACTCATATTCCCCAATTTTTGAGGTACTTGCTTCATGTTCAACATGGGATATTGGGTTCTTCACGTGGAAAAGGTTGCAAATATTAGATGTATAATGGAAACAAGCATGCAATTCAATGTTGCTCCTAAAGTCTCTTGGGTGAATTATAAATCGCCATCTACTTAGAACATGATATATGGTAGTAACAAAAACCTACCCAAGATCCAACTTAAGAATTCAAAATGTTGCAAATAGGAGATGCCTTAAACAATATAAGCTATTTAGTTGCATAATCACACTAAAATAGACAAATCTTTAAAATGTTGAAAAGTGTGAAAAAGATGGAGTTCGAATATTATAGTTATGTCAGGGTAGATATAGCTATGTAAAATGTAAATTGTATCTGAAACATTTAAATGTATCTTATATAGCTACATGAAATGTAACTTCTATATAACATTCTAAATATCCCTTTCTAGTCATTTAAGAGAATGCCATTTTTTTTATATTCAATAACTTAATACTCCACCAAAAATAGCATTGAATTGGTTCTTCGCCAACCAAGGGGAAATTTTAAGCCAGTGTGAAAATGGTTACTCATTACCTTGCCATATTTATGATATTTTATTTGTGTGTGGATTTAACCTAGTGTAATTTAAATTCTACATATTGAACAATTTAAATGTAAAACATTACCGGGATTGATGTTATACAATTAACATATGCATAATAATATGCAATATGCATGAGTTATAATTAATATGACATTTACATGTTACATGAAAACAAACTTTTTCTCATCTCATTAACTCTTGTCTTATAGTTGGTGATGGATATAGCCTCTAAAATTATGAGCCATCCTTGCAATATCTTATATTTAAAGATGGATATAGATTTTAAAAGCATCAACCTTGTTTTTTATTTTATGTACGATCAATTTATATGGAAGTGCTCATAATTTTATTCAATATTATCTTGTACAACTAGAAATAAAATGATTTGGGGGTGGTGTTTCTAGTGATTTTCAAGCTTGTTTTAATTACCTAAATTTAGCCTATTTAAAAATAAATAAGGGTGGTGTTTCTATTGATTTTCAAACTTGTTTTAATTACCTAAATTTCACTTATTTAAAGTAAATATTTTCACTGACCATCTTCTATTCAAGTCAGTAACTCGTGTTTCTAGTGATTTTCAAACTTGTTTTAATTACCTAAATTTAGCCTATTTAAAGTAAATAGTTTAACTTACCATCTTATATTCAAGTCAATAACTTTTCTTGAGGGCATATTCATGACATCCACCATATTTGAAAATTATGAAACATTAGTAGTATCTTTCACTAAATAGACAATGTTGGCATGGAATCTTTTACTCTATTTTTTACTCTGTGTCACAAATTTATTGATATTTTATGATTCTTGGTTTCAATTTCCATGTCAAGACTGGATTCATCATGCGTTCTAGAATTTTTAGTTGTGCACAAATCATATTGCTCACTTCTAATTGTATAAAAAATAGAGAGTATGCACAATGACATGTAGTGACATGTGGGTGTCTTTTTTACTCAATAATATGCTTGATTTTTTAACCCATTCCAATCCTACCACAATGAAATTAAGAGAGACAAGGACACAAGAAGGACTATCAATAAAATGAAATTAGAGACTTTAGAATGCAACTCAAATTGTACCTAAATGTAACAATAAGTTTTTGAAGTTGTCTGGTCACCAATGAGCATCAAATCACACTATGAAAAATTCCTTGAACTATGAGAATTTGGTTGCACCTGCATTAATCCTTTGTAGTAGTTCCTTGACTTTCCTATAGATACAAGTTTAGAAACAATACTACTCTTACAATTCTTCCCTATATGGATCATCTTTTTCCCCCTATTGATAGTTATTTTTCGAGGCAACAAAGTAGAACTCTCCAATTGCATCATCACCTTTCAAAATAATGCTTGAGTATTTCCAGGTGATTTTTGAACTAGTCTCTACTCGAGTCCATGAAATCCTTGATTTGTCTCCATCGTACAAACCTCCTTGCGTAATAAAATTTATAAATCCCACGTTTGCATTCCTCATCCCTGGCATATCAATTATTTACAATGGAATACTTTATTGTTGCTCCCTTTGTGCAATAGATATCCATTATTATGGCATGGAGATGATTGGTGTCATAAAATGGTGTAGTGCATCCTTCAATATATGTCACATAACTCCTCTCACCTCATAGAACTCCTATCATCTACAACAATCAGAGTCCTCTCAAAATGGCTAGTCTCCATCTCATTCATCCTGAAATAAGTGGATATTTCCATGGGTGACAAAGTGTGCTTGGGGATTTAATAGAAGCCGCTATCACTAAAAAAAATAGACATTGCAGCATAATAGTTATTAGAAGGAGGAACAACCCTGCCAAGCTACTTCCTAAGTAGATCAAGATACTCCCAAATTACCTCTTATAATGAACAAAAGATAACCTCAACTACCTATAGAGTCTACCTATGCATGGTAGCAATGAAAACACTATAGAAAACAACATATACAATAGCGTTGGTCAATCTCGCCTTCTAGTCAAGGGCATGCCTAGCTTTTGAAAAGTATCAAGCAGGTCAGTGTCTACCTCATCCAAGCTCCTCTTCTTCTTCTACTATCTTTCTTTGGTTCAGAATAATAGCAAAATCTTGGAAATTGATGGGTGGGTAAAAATTATTAGACCATTTTGGTTCTTCCATTTTTAATCATTGTCTATAAACGTTGAGTCTAAATTGCAAAATCCATTCAGGTTCCTTCTTTTTAGCTGAAATTAACCTAAGCTTTGGAGAGTTGTAAGGTTTAATGGATCTAAGCATATTATACTTAAAATATAGTAATATGGTTTAAAACTATAGCCATTAAGATCAAAATCTAAGGATGAAATAGAAAATATTTAATGTTCATGATTACAAGAAATTTTAATTTCGTGTAACAAAGTTTGAGGAAGGTATAGTATTTGCATCCTACTAGAAAATTTCCTTGCTTCACTTGAGCCCTTTGAATTTTGGCATGGTATATTTCATTACAAAAATAATCAACCACTAAAAAAAAGGTGAAAACCAAAAACAAATCATGCATTCCGACACTAGAAAAGTTACGGAGGAGCAAATTGATCTGTACAATAAAGAAATGAAAAATTATTACTTGTCCATTATCTTTTGATGAATTGCTATCCATAATCGAGATCTGCATTATCATGATCATTAAACCCTTTGTACAATAAGGACATGCAAAATTATTTCTTGGGCATTGCCTTTTGATGAATTATTGGCTGCAATCAAGATCTGCATTACCATAATCTTTAAACCCTAAACTCTACATGAAATTTATTCTTTGATCATATAAGGCCTCGAAATTGTTTATCCATAAGAACAAAAATCATATTTAGTTAAAATGAAAAACTCTCCGTAGTCCAAATTCATACCCATGTACAAATGGCCAAAATCTCCACGCCCGATGACCTTGTCCTTCCTCCATCTAATCGTTGATACTCTCCTAAGGTGTTTCCCTTGCAGACTCCATCTGGGGTTCAAATCCCATGAAATCCATAGATCAAATTGATCGTCTTACTTCTTCTAGAATTTCTAGGCAGATATCAACATGGCAGAGAAAAATGGAGTGCTACAATGTGATGATGTAATATGTGAATATTTTATTTTTACCAACACTAAGCTGGAAATGAAAAATAAAATAAATATTTATAATGGAAAAAATAAAAGATATATTTATAATATAAAATAAAATGTATAAATTGGAATTAGGTTAAATGATTTACTTTTAATAAGAATTTGTCATTTATATTTTATTTGAACCACCGCTAAACTGTAAATGAAAAAGAAAGAAATATTTATAATATAAAATAAAATATATAAATTGGAATTAGGTTAAATGCTTTATTTTTAATAAGAATTTGTTACTTTTGCATAAATTCAAAGGAAGAAGAAGTTAAAAATAATATTGGGATGACTGTATACATTTAAATATGGCGTCCATTAATAGTAAAAAGTTAAATTAATAAAAACAATAAAATTCAATTTGTTATATTTTGATTTTGTTATCAACTTGTCAATAGGCTTTGTTGCAATACCATGGTCCAATACCATGGCTTATCAATACTACAAGTCCAAAAAACATAACTTATTTCACAACCAAAATATTTAATAACAATATGACAAGATTCTTAACTGTAGATATTCACCCCCACATTAGGGTAGACATTATTAACTTGTAAAAAATAGTCATTGTTACAATATTGTGGGTAAATACCATGGATTATGAATAGTGCATGCCAAAAAAATATAAATAACTTCACAATCAAAATATTTTATAGCGATATGACAAGATTGTTAACCATGGATATTCACCCTCACTTTACCATAGATATCAACTTGTAAATCAGCTTTGTTACAATACCATGGGCCAATACCATGGCTTATCAATACCACATGCTAAAAAACCATAACTTATTTCATAGTAAAAATATTTTATTTTAATTTAATTTTACAACATTTTTCTAATTAAATCTAAAAGAGAAAACGTTACAATTTGAGATATATCTAATCCCTATATCTTCACGACTACTAAAAATATTCCCATCGAAATTAAATTAATATTTTAATAAAATTAGGCTAAGATGGATCTATGTCAATTATATATAGATATAAAGAACCAACATAGATCCATTTTAGGTAAGGATCAAAGGGATGAGAGCAAGCAAATTGACTAATTATAATAAATTAAATATAGTGCATGATTTTTTAAAGTTTTTCATTATTTTATTTTCTTTGACACGATTGATCCAAAATGTAGGTTTAATATTTTACAACCAATTAAGTTTTTTTTAATTTAGATAATTTCTTAAACACAATACAATGTGATCAAATTTAAGAGAGAGTTGGGGAGGGGGCGGAGAGGGAGGGAGATAGTGAAAACGTTGGAGGGCAAAGAGAGAAAGAGAAAGAGAGAGTGATTGTGCAAATAGAGAGTGAGGTGGGAGAGAGGGAGCAAGAGGAAGGAAAAGAGAGGAGAGAGAGGGGGGAAAGAAAAAAGACATAGAGAGATAGAGGTGGAGAGAAAGAGAGGAGTGAGAAGGGAGAGATTGATAGAGAGTGAGGTAGAGAGGAGAGGATGGAAGATAAAGAAGAGGAGAGGATAGATATAGGTAGAGAAGAGGAAGGGAGAGAGATGGAGACATAGAGATGGAGAAGGACAGGGAGGGGGGGAGATAGTGATAGAGTTGGATGGGAGAGAGAGAGAGAGGGAGAGTGATTTGGGTGGGAGATATAGAGGGAGGTGGGAGAAAAGGGATAGTTAGGAAAGAAGATAGAGATGAGGAGAGAGATATGGAATTGGAGGGTGCAGGAGAGGGATGGAACAAGAAAAACATAGAGGGAGAAAGGTGGAGAGAGAGGGGTGATAAGGGAGTCATGGAAAGGGACTGAGTGACAGAGGAGAGCGGGAGGGAATAGAGAGAAGGATATATATAGAGAGGGGAAGAATGTGAAGAGAGAGATAGACAAAGAAGGAGAAGAGAGGGAGAGAGAACGTGTGTATGTTTGTAGGGTGAGATAGAAAGAGGGAATAACAAAGAGACACAAATACAAATATAGATATTATATAGAATTATATAACCAACCTAGATCCATATTAACCCTACAATTATCAAGTGTTGAGAGGGATCCAATCTCTCGAGGTCCAAACATTTCCTCAAGTTTTCCACTAGAAAAAAATGTTTGCACCTTAAGAGATTGGATCCCTCTTGGTGCTAGATAGATCTAAGGTTACGATGGATCTAAATTAGTTAATATGAAATTAAAGTAGTTTTTATTTGATATTATAGTCTTAAAAAATAAAATTTCTCTTCAACTTAATTTCAAATTGGATCTAGATGCAATTACATTCAATCAACAGATTTTTAAAAAATAAATAAAATAAATTTTTTATTAGAAAATATATTTTTAAAATTAAAAATTATTAGAGATAAATAATTCAAAGTTGGATCACCAATACACCATGTGAAGATGAAGAAGTTTTTAACGAAGGATAACCATTCAACCCATCTTTAACAACCTTTCAATCCCCTATCACTTGTAAGTTTAGATTGCTTGATACAATTGGATGAGTAACATCAAAAACTGATTTATATTATTGTAGTACTTGTTATTTAGTTGTATTTTTGTTCTTATATTAAATTAGTCATTCATGTTACTCATTTTTAGTTGTATTACTTATTAGCTAGTCACATATTTTAATCCACAACTAAATTAGTGACTTATGTTAGTCATATTTAGTTTTGTCACTTAGGATTGCTTATTTTTGGTAGTATTTCACTTATAAAGGTTGTGGTGACTAAATTTTTTGGTAACCTAGTCACTAATTTCTCATTCTCTACTAGTGCTCTAACCAAATCCTAATGTCTAGGGATTTTGAAACAACTTCTACAATTAACTTTGACTGCAACCTCTCTCATGAATGAAGCTCAATTTACATCAAAAAAAGACTAACCATTCATTAATACATCATATTTAGATTTAATTTTACCCTCACATTCATATGATTCACCATTTTGACTTTTACCAAAGTCGAACTAGGAATTACAAAAAATTACACAGTGACAATTTCACAAACAATTTAGAAATTTCCAGAAGTGCAATGAGCTATTGGAGGCCATTTTTGCGTGCCTTTCTAAAGTCTAAATACCTATCTGAAGCCTGATATGGGAACATGAGAGAGTTCAGATATATTTAGAGTATTTGTGCACTCAAAGTGACCCATTTGTGGCTGAGATATGGCCATTGTCCCAAGATGTCTCTAGGTGCACAACGAAATGGAAAAAGAGAGGAAGAAAGGTGGTTATTAGCCTCTTTTTTGAAAAATTCTCAAAAACTGAGCCTTGGATCAGGATTGTGAGAAAATGATTTTTGAGAGGAGGTCACAATATTTCCAAAAATGCTTAGTTTTTATCATTGAGGGCCCATTATACTTTTGTATGATTAGGGTTTCCTTGAGTTTGGCCTTCAATTGCTTGATTCTAACCTTGGCAACCTAGTTCCTTGTGTAATAATGGGTAGTCATCCTCTTTTGAAACTTATTATCCCTATTTTCCTTCTCAAGAAGCTTCTCAAGGTGTTAATTGACCTTTTCAAGGCAAAACTCCCCGTCTTCATTTATTTCCATGGCAATCTTCTCCTCAAAGGTTAATTCTTCCATTGGTGGCCTTTGTTCATTTTCTTTTTGAAGTTCCTTCCTAAGACCCCTTGTTCTTGGTCTCTTTCTTGCCTAATGTTCTTCATTCTACTCAATTTCATCATGGTCCACCAATTCCTTGCCCTTCATCTCTTGTTTCTTGACTTTGAATTGTTCTTTCTCCATAGCTAGTTGTTGTGCTTTATGTTGATTGTTTTCTTGCTCAAGGAATAAAATGATGAATTTGGTCCTGGCAAAATTATCTTGGAGCTCCATCATCTAAGAATCCTTATCTTTGATGACTTGTTGTAGGGTTTGATGCTCATCTTGTGCCACCAAGTCAACTAGGTCAAAATCATGCTCAATGAGCTCCTCATCATGCAAAGAAGCCTCATGATGTGATTATGATCCCTATTTTGTTGATGTAGTATGCTTGGCCCCTTCCTCAATTTGTGGAGAAAACAAAAGCCTCTTGGCTCTTTGATATGTCTCGCTCACCTCAGGCCTAGGTTCCTTGGAAGCGTCATCATGCTTTCTTGATGACCCAACGTCCATTGACTGTGGTAACATAGTTTGGTGTTGGCTTGGTGAAACAGTTATGTTCATTTTCAAAGTTGCCTGAATGAAAGTGTCCCATGTCATGTTCTTTTCTATCAAATGATGGAGAACTATAACCTTTATTATGCTATGATGAAAGAGATTGGGATAATGGATATTTCCCTTCAATTGCACCTTTTCAGACATCTTGGTTAAGCTCCTATACAAGTAACTGCACAAATTGAGACATTTGGCTACTATAAAGTGCATGAGAAACCTTATGTGATATCGATAGAACCTGGAAAGTCTTCCCTCACATGTGAAGAGTTTCATGATAGCCTTTATTAATGGTGCATATCTCTCCAACAAATGTCTGAATGGGAAGACATGTGAGTGAGTTTCTTTATATTGTGATTTCAGGTAGTGTTTGTACTCTTTTAGGTCTAGGTTGATGCATTTGAACTAATTTTCACCATGATTGGCTATGCATGTAGCTTGAGAGATGACATCCACTAAAAAAATTAAATCATTCCCTAAAATATTGATTTTATCTTCCTTCAAGATGAGGGAAAATATACCTATGAGATGTTCATGGTGACCCACTTCCTGCACTTTTTGACAAAACTCTAAACAAATGACATCTTTAAAACATCTCTTGACAAAAGGGAAGGAGGTGATTTCATTTCAGTTACAGGGTTCAAAACTCAGTGTTTTTCCTCCCTTATTACATTTTCTCTTCTTTAATGGTGGTGAATTAGGCTCCATACTTTCAAACCCTAGGTGGAAAACAACTAAAAACAGTTAAATATGCTACTGTGAGGGAATGAGGTGATATGAGGGACTTGGGAGTTGCCTAAATTTTTGAGGTAATTTAGGATGGTAGGGGAAAAAGGAATTTTGGGAAGTGAGTGAGGGGAGGGAGTGAAAAAGGCCAAAACACAAACCTACTCTTGGAAAAGATAAGGTAGATTAGGGTTTAGAGAAAAAGGATAGAAAATGAGGGGATAGGGTTCTATGATGGATGGGAATAATGTAGTTGTTGCAAACAGAGGTTTAGGGACAAGAAAACTATGTTTTGGGGCAACATTTTAGCATTTGAGCATTAAAATTAGGAAATTCATATAAACCTTAGAAGTGGAAGCATCTGAACCATTCTTGACATAAGAGGCAAAGGGAAGGCACAAGAATGATTTAACTTACTTGTTGTGAAGCCTAGAGGATGACATAATAGAAGAGGAACCTTGAAAAGTTGTTTTAGTAGTCAAAAAATGATTTCGTAGAACTCTAGGCCATGTGTAGCATAGTTCACCTATGAGCAGCACCCATGCACAGGGAATTTCATCGGTGTACAACGTGTCTGTCCAGAAGTGTAACAACAACTTTCTATGCATAACAACTAAGGAAAAATCTAATTAAAAAAAAATATGGACCTAAGCTATTTTGAAATTATGGATGATTGTTAAGAGCTCCCTTGATAATGTGATGAATGAGGAAATGAGAGAAAAATGATCTTTTGTAGCTTTGAGAGGTGACTTGCTTTGATTATAGTGAGGTGGACCACCAAATACCTTTCTTCTTGTTGATTTGAAAATCATGTACTTGTGAATATATTGAATGTAGCTTTGGTATTATTCAAAGTTATTACAAAATATTCTTTGAAATGAAACCTTTTTAACCATTTTGTAACACTTTTCCTTTACATGCCATTTATGAATGAAATGAGAATTTAATGACTGAAACCCTAGTGACCTAATGGATGATAGTGAGCTGGATGAAAACCATGATAATGAGACTGAGATGACCATACAAATTTTTAGAGATGGTACATCTAATTGCATAATTATAGTGACCAAAACATGGCAATTTTTAACGGAGTTATTGACAAGTTACCTAGACACATTAAACAGTGACCAAACTTCTTGAATGGAAGACCTAGTGAAATGACAAAAACTTGACCTTAAACCCTAGTGGATATTCTGAAAGAGAACATTTGATCACTGGTGGAAGGAAAAATTGACTGACACTAACATCGGCTCCAGTTGGGGATGATAGCTCCATAGGAGGTGTCAAGAACACCATAGGCTAACTTAAAACTCAAATTTGACTAACAGACTCACTCTTACAAACAATAAAAAATGAAAACAAAATCTTTAAACTAGAAGTTGATCAAAGAAGCCTTATGTCCTTCTCCTTGGGCTTCAAACTCCTAAAATAGCAATTGAAAACTCTGTCATGCAATGTAAACTGGTATATACAATGATCATGAAAATTTCTAGAAATTTCTTCAGGTATAGTAGTGCTTGAGAAGCCTACCGTTGATTGCTCCTCCCGAATAACTTTGCAGATTCATTTATTCGAATAGATAAGCATTCCTACCCCTAAAGGCTAAGATTATATATGGTCCCTTCCATATGTTTTCAAACTTGTCATGTTTTCCCTTCTCTTCATTCTGTGCATCCCAACATAGAACCACATCACCCATGTGGAAGTTATCTTATTTGGTCTTGCAGTCATAAATATTTTTAATCCTTTCCTGTAGGTTGTAAGAATTTTGAAATAATTCTTCCCTAGTTTGATGTAAATGGATCATTTGACTTATCCTCCGCTATACATCATATGGTTTGCTGCTCACTTCCTGCAGAAATTTCATGACTGGAACAACAAGTGATAAAGGAAAAACAATATCAACCCCGTACACCAAATGGAAAGGAGACATGCATATGGATTTCTTAGTACTAACTTTGTCTGCCCATAAAACATTAATGAGCTTTTTCTGCTAGTTCTTTTTATTGACCTCCAAAAATTTCTTAATGATGTTGATTACAGATTTATTAGAGGATTCAACCAACCCATTCCCTTGTGGGTAATAAGTGGTAGAGTGCCCTAACGTGATATGTTACTTCTCACAAAACTCCACCATATTCTAGGACTTGAAAGCCGTAACTGGCACTCATGACAACTCACTATTGTTTTGTACACATCAGCAAAAGGTTTAGGCCAATAAAACCTAGCCCTCAGAATTTTGTTGGCTGTAGTTTTCAAAAAGAGGAGGCTACCACGATCGCCTTTGCGGAAATCAGTCATTACATCCACGTCTTCATTTTCAATAAGAAAATTTAGCAATACACCACCTAGATCTTTCCACAAAAAACACCATCAACAATGTAATACTTTTAAGCTTTTAGTTTTAATGATCTGCTTTAACCTTTGGGCACTTCCGGCAGAGGATTTAAATGCTGCAATACATAAACTATGTTGAAGTAACATAGAGATGAAGTGAAAATATCTAACACATGTACCTATGAATCTTATACTTCTTCTTCGGAGAGGGCTACAATCATATTGATATCTAATGCATGAAAATTAGATTGAGCCATGAGCTTGGCGAAACCCTGTCCTTTAAGGAGCTTTGTTGGCTTTATTTCTAAGTCATATACTAACATAGTTTCTATCCATTTTCTTCTGCCACCCTCTAGATCAGTCTACATAAGGACTTCCTTTACTGTTGATGTTGGAACATAAGTTATAGTGTGAGAATGAAGAATATATACTCAGATGTCTTTAAGCGCTTTTACCAAAGCCAAAACCTACTTCTCAATAATGTTGTATTTTAGTGTTGCATCCCTTATTGTCCGACTGAAAAATGTTATGGGTTGCTCAATTTTCTCATCCTTCTTTTGCATCAACATAACTTCTAAATTATGCTCCAAGGCGAATGACAATATGATAAAATCTAAATCATAGTCATGACTGATTAAAGCAGTAGTAGATAATGAAAATTTGACTGCATTGAAATACTTCTTGGCATCTTCAGACTATCTTACCTCGCTATCCTTTTTCAGCATGTCTGTCATCTCTCTCAAATGTTCAGCGAGGTTTAGGATGAATCTCATTAAAAAGTTAATTTTCCCATTAAATGATTCAATTTCTTTTTTGTTCCACGGAAAATCTAAATGTTGAATGGCTTCAATTCTTTCAGGGTCAATCCAGATGCCATCCTTGGAAATTATGTGCCCCAGCAACTTACCTTCCTCCATGGTGAAAAGGCTCTTTTTAGGATTTAGTCAAATGCCAAATTTTTTGCATCTCTGAAAGATAATTCTTAGATTATGTAAGTGTTCCTCATCAGATTTAGAAAAAACTATGAGATCATCTAAATAAATAACTAGAAAAAATGCTTTTCATTGACAAAAGCGATGTCCATAGCTTGCTGAAATGTTTATCCTACATTCTTCAATCCAAATGGCATTTTGGTGTACAAAAATGTACCCCATGGTGTTGTGAAGTTTTTTTTCAACTGATCATCCTTATGCACTAAAATTTAATTGTAGCCCGAGTATCCATCAAGAAATGAAATCCTAGAAGATCCAACTACCCTTTGTAGGTTGTGGTGCATCTTCGGAAGGGGATAATTCTCCTTTAAGGACACTTTGTTCAAATTTATGAAATTGATAGAAAGGCGAATCTCCCTAGTTCTCTTTCTCACTGGCACAGTATTTGACATCCATTCCAAAAAACGAATAGGAACTATAATACCATATTTATAAAGCCTAAATACCTATTTCTCAATGGATGGCAGAAACTTAGGATTAATTCTCCTCAGCTTCTGGAGGAATGTCTTTTCATCAGGTTTGACTAGTATAGTGTGTTGAATGATGTTCTTGCCATACTCCTTTAAATCTGAATAATCCAAAGCAAATGAATCAGAGAATTTTGTCATCAAAGAAATATAATTAATTTTGATCTCAAGAGATAAATACTTTGACAATTTAACCATCTTGGGCTTGTATGTTGTACCAATGATTACATCTTCAACACCATTTTCTGTAGGGACCATGGTGGGATCTCCTGCAACATAATCACAATCAAATAAATATTTGAAAGGTAGAAGACCTCGTGGAATGTTATTCTTTCAACTCCCACACTTCAAACTCAGTTGCTTCAATTTCCTGGTCATATTCATCACATGTATTATCAATATGGGTTTAGAAATTCATCCTCCATCTACAAAAAATTATTAATCTGTTTGTTGTCCCAAAACACCTGCCAATATCTCAGATTGTCAGGGATAGTTTTATGGTGCTTAACATGAATTGAATACTTCTTACCTGAATGGGTAGGAATCTTAACCATACTTGCTTTGCTAGCAAGAGAATCAGCCATAATATTCTGAGTTATAGGAATCAAAGACAAAGTATATTCTAGAAGTCTTAAGAATGTCAAGGAAAACATTACGATAAGCTCACATCCTTGGATGCATGGCCTGGTACTCCCCTTTTACCCATTTAATACTCCCCGTTTAACTGTTTAATTACTAACTCAGAGTCACCATAAACTAAAATTCTCTTTCCTCCAAGTTTTTTTTAGAATTTTAGGGCCAACAATGAGTGCTTCATACTCCGCCTCATTATTTGAACAATCAAAGACCAAGATATAAGAAGTTAATCTTACATTTTGAGGAGTTTTACATAACTAATGCAAGAGGAAATGAATCAACATCCCAATCGCAGCTCTTTCTTTCCCCAATGCACCATCAAGCTCTATGGTCCAAAGACATTCTTCTTCATCTGGAAACATAATTTTGGAAGACTGATCTTTCTGGTTTTTTGGAGGATGATTTACTCTGTCAAAAATCTAAGTTTCATGCACTGATTCAACAATCTCTTAGGGTGAATTTTCTAGCTACAAATTGTCTCCATCATTTTTCTATTTTTCTACAATCAAATCTTCCTATACACTACTTACGACATCTGAAATTCTAAAATATGAACAGTTTTACTATCATCATCAACTGGATTCATATAACTATACAAAGTGAAAGACTTTAGATCAATATGTACAACATGGATAGGGTAATCATTTGGCCTTTCTTTATTACTAATCATGAATTTCATATTCTTCTCCCGATATAGTTCTCTATGTTTCCCAAATATTGGTATAGTAGCATATGGATAATCGAGTTCCAAGGTTCCTTTCAACCTTTCTCCCCAAGACCATGGAAGCAACATGCCATACCATGGAGTTATATCAACGACCACTATGTCCATCAATACATTCTTGGCTGGGATTTGGTCGAGGGATAGATCTTTGATAAGGCAAAGGCATTTGACTCTTCCCAAATCAAAAGAATATAGGTCATGGTAAGGTCGAGTAACGTCAAGTCCTAGTTTTTCCATAATAGATTTTGGAATCAGGTTATGTGAGGCACCGGAATCTAACATGGCATTATGGAGTATGAACTCATGAAGTTTCAAACTAAGATAGAAAGGGGGAACTTCACTATCCTCAGGACTTCCCTCTACAGCTAGACCAAATAAAACTGTAGCCTCATCATCAACAACATTCACAGTATTTGACATTTGATTTTCTTTCAACATCTTAGCAATCTAGAATCTGTACTTCTCGTTTTTGACTAGTTCAATTAGAGGAATTGAAACCTTCAATTTGGAAATTTCATTCTCTAAGCTAAACAGATTGGATTGTTTGTCTACCTCCTTTGTTTCAGTGTCCTTCCTTTCAAGTTGTCCTTTGGCTTGAGATTCCTTTTTCTAACTTCCATTTCGAACCTCCTTGTCCTTCCTCACACTACTGGTAGAATCTTGATTGCTTTTATTCCGAATCAGAATGACAATCTCTTTTCTTGGTTTTGATCCACATGAGTTGCTTCCTTCCTCGATGTATCCTTCTGAACATTTTGCGTTTTCTATGAAATTTGACGTGTGCATTTTTTCTTCTCAAGTTGTATTGTTTCTGCAAATGACTGAGGGCATTCTAATATCCCCTTTGATACTCTCTGGTTTGCATTGCCCATGAATCATCATTGGTAAGGGCAAGCTATTGATCACTTGGTGCTATTTATTTATGAGAAAACTAATCTTCCTCAGCTAGAAAGGTAGGTAATTCATCTTCCTCAAAGAAATGATTAGTGTCAACATTTTTTCTTCATCATATTTCAAGCCTTGTGTATAGTTTTGTTGAAACGGCGTTTTGATTTATCCTTGAGGATCTTGATTTTTTTGTTCTTTCTACTTTTTTTGGAACTATGGTTGTTGTTGTCCCCTATAAAAATTCAGATTCCTTATCAAATGCTCCACTTATCTATCAAAAATAGTCATTATGTCCATCATCCTTTTCATTGTTTTAACGAGAGTGTCAATCTTTACCTCAGAAGAAGAAGAAGACTCCTCCTTGATAGTAACTTTCTTCTCAGGTTTCTCTGGTTTGATTTTGGACTTCTTGATAAGAAAATTAGCTTCCACACTTAAATCATTGCATTGCATTTCTTCCAAAGTTGCAATATCTCTCTCTCTAAGTTGATATGCCATGTCTGGGTCGAATGCATCAGGATAGTGAAGGGGGGCTAAACTAGGGGGAGGTTTGATATCATTAGGAATGGAATTATAAACCATATTGAACCGTGTTGTAAACTCCTACACTATCTCATTGAGGTTTATTTTCATAGCACTCTACTTAGCCAAAATTTGTAATTGATTTTTCTTCTCCTACCACTCAGCTAAGAATAATTCTATTAACTGTTAGGAAATATTGACAGAATTGCCTTCCAAAATACGAAACCATTTCTTCACATCTTTGGGAAAACTTTGGGCTATGATTATCATCTTTGCATCATCCTCATAAACCTCTTCAAGTTCAATAGAATCTATCATTTTGTCAACATGTTATTGTGCTGTGACATTTGATGTTCCATAAAAAGAGGGAGTATTTGACCATAGTTTCGAGGTATGGCGACAAGTTGACCAGGTAATAGTAAAGGAGAAAACCATGCCATGACTATCGGAGGAGGTAGTAGATGTACTACAATGGGTTGTGTAGGAATTACAATAGGTTGTGTTGATGGAGAAGATGACACTAACAAAGATAGTGGTAAACTAAAAATGGCAGATGATGTAGCTGATATGTTTGGAGATGAAGTAGAGGATGAAGCAATAGCTAGTTTTTCAAGCTTATATTGGATGTAAGATTTCTCAATAGTGATTTGAATTTGGTCTTCTAGGCTATGAAGTTTATCAAAATTTAACCACAACTCGTGAGTAGTTTTGAAAAAGAGAGATTTAGTAGAATGGAGGAAGGAATCAAACTTAACTGGGTCAAAAACAACTTTTGAAAGAGAAGACTCAGATTTAGATCGAAACAAAGATTTCTCAAACTAAATATCAAAATAAATATCTTCATCAATCAACAATTGATCAGGTATAGATGTAGTTTTTACCGATTTTCTAGGTTCACTTTCAAGAATAGGAGTTTTGAGTTTCTTAAGGAACTTATCTAGATCATCAACAATAGTAGGTGGATTTGGTTTAGGATTTGACCTCATGTATATTTTAGGAGCCAAAGTTTTTTACACCTTGAACTTTATGTGATTTCTCAAATCCACCTTCTGTAGATACTGGAATATGTCACCCACAGAACTAGTATTGAAATCACTAATAGAACTAATCCCACGAATGATATAACAGTCACTTCCCTGGAACAGATGCCAAAATGTTATCCTCCACAATGTCCCAAGCTGAGAGGAATCAATGGAGGTAACCAGAGATGAAGATTTTAGTTTGGTAACCAGCCCTACCAAACGAGAGAGGGATCTCTATATGAAATCACAGCCAAAAAAGGACTCAGATGTAAATGATTTTAGGCAATATAGCTAGGCTTAGGTAGGTTTTGGAAAATTTAGGGTTTTGTTGTTGGATAAGGGAGGAAAACCAGGTAGCTGGGTGAGAGGGTCAAAGGGTTATAACAACAAGGATATTAAGGAGCAAGGTAGCAGTAATTTTGTGATGGATCTTAGGTTTTCTCGGTGTAGTATGTTGTTCAAAAGAAGCATAAATGTGTTAATGAGTATGAAACATGAATTCATTAACCAAGAGAGAAAGTAACACATAATAATTTTCCATCAAAACAAAGATGATTGCAAGAATTATGTTTATAAATTGTATGGAAAACTAGTGAAGAGTTGATGAATGGACAGAGAAGATGAATATCATTCATATAAAATAATAACATAATAAAAATAGCATTATAAACTTACTGCACATGAATTCCTAAATAATAGCTACAAACTTTGCCCTTTGATTTCCAGAAATGTCAAATACAAGATATAATACTTCTCTCCTCAGATGTCCAACCTATTCTATCACTAAGAAAATGAACATAAAGATAAAAAAAATGTCTCCCCACTCTTAGGGGTCAAAGCCATGACTCTAGCAACTATTTCATGATGTGTACTAACCAAACCCTAATGTTTAGTGAAGTCAAAACAATTTCTACAATTAACTTTGACTACAACGTCTCTCATAAATGATGTTCAATTTACATGAAAAAAGGACTAACCATTCATTAATACATCATATTTACATTTCCTTTTACCATCACATTAATCTACTTCACCATTTTTACTTTTACCAAAGTCGAACCAGGAATTACAAAAAATTACATGGTGACAATTTCACAACAAACTCAGAAAATTTCCAGAAGCACAAAGAGCTGTTGGAGGCCATTTTTGAGTGCCTTCCTAATGCCCAAATCTAGATCTGATCCCTGAACTAGAACTCTGACAGAGTTTGTATGTCTTTAGAGTATTGTTTTAGTCAAAATGACCCATTGTTGGCTAAGGTATGGCCATTTTCCCAAGATGTCTCCAAGTGCATAGTGAAATGGAAAAAGATAGACATAAAGGTGATTTTTAGCCTTCTTTTTGCAACATTCTAAAAATCTGAGCCCTATATCAAGAAAGTGAGAAAATTGGTTTTGAGAGGAAGTCATAAGATTTCCAAAAATACGGAGTTTTTATCATTTAGGACACCTTATCCTTTTGGCTAATTAGGGTTTCCTTGAGTTTAGCCTTCAATTGCTTGATTCTGACCTTAGAAACCTGATTCCTTATGTAATAATGGGTGGCCATCCTCTTTTGAAACTTATTATCCATGTTTGCCTTATTAAGGAGATTCTCAAGGTGGCAATTGAACTTTTCAAGCCAAAGCTCCTTTTTTTCATTTATTTCCATAGCAATCTTCTCCTCAAAGGTTAATTCTTCCATTGGTGGCCTTTGTTCATTTTCTTTCTAAAGTGCCTTGTTAAGACCCCTTGTTCTTGGTCCTTTTTTTGCCACATGTTCTTCATGCTGCTCAATTTCATCGTGGTCCACTGATGCCTTTCCCTTCATCTCTTATTTCTTGACTTTGAATTGTTCTTTCTCCATAGCTAGTTGTTGTGCTTTAAGTTTATTGTTCTCTTGCTCAAGGAATGAAATGATGAATTTGGCCCTTGCCAAAATTTCCTGGAGTTGCATGGTCTGAGAATTCTTCTCTTTGATGAACTTTTACAGGGTATGATGCTCATCTTGTACCTCCAAGTCAACTAGGTAAAAATCACACTCTGTGAGCTCCTCATCATGCAAAGAAGCCTCATGATGTGATGGTGATCCTTGTTTTGTTGATGTAGTATTCTTGGCCCCTTGCTCAATTTGAGAAGAAAACACAAGCCTTTTGCACCTCCGATATGTCTTGGTCACCTCAGGCCGAGGTGCCTTGGAATCCTCATCATGCTTGCTTGATGACCCAACCTCCATTAACTGTGCTGACATAGTTTGGTGCTCGCTTGGTGAAATAGTTATGTGCATTTTCAAAGCTACCTCAATGAAAGTGTCCCATGTCATGTTATTTTCTGTCAACTGATGAAGAACTATAACCTTTATTAGGCTATGACGAAAGAGACCGGGATAATGTACTTTTTTGGTCAATTGCACCTTTTCAGACATCTTGGTTAAGCTCCTATACAAGTAACAACACAAATTGAGAGATTTGGCTGCTGTAAAGTGCATGAGTAGCCTTATTGATACAACCTGGAAAACGTTCCCTCACATGTGAATAATTTCATGACAACCTTAATTAACGGTACATATCTCTCCAACAAATGTGTAAATGGGAAAACATGTGAGTGAGTTTCTTTATATTGTGATTTCAGTTAGGGTTTCTACTCTTCTAGGTCTAGGTTCATGCCTTTGAACCAATTTTCACCATGATTGCGTATGCCTGTAGATTGAGAGATGGAATCCACTGAAAACATGAAAGAATTCCCTACAATGGTGAGTTTGTCTTCCTTCCAGGTGAGGTAAAATATACCTGTCAAATGTTCATGGTGACCCACTTCTTGCACTTTTTGACAGAAATATAAACAAATAACACCTTCAAAACATTTCTTGACAAAAGGGAAGGAGGTGATTTCATTGCAATCAGAGGGTTCAAACCTCATTATTTTTCCTCCATTATTGTATTTCCTCTTCTATGATGGTGGTGAATCAGGCTCCATACTTTCAAACCCTAGGTGGAAAATAGGTAAAAACAGTGAAATATGTTGTTGCGAGGGAATGAGGTGATATGAGGGACTTGGGAGTTGTCTAAGATTTTGAGGAAATTTATGAGGGTAGGTGATGATTTTAATGAGTATGGGAAAAATGAATTTTGGGAAATGAGTGAGGGGAGGGAGTGAAAAAGGAAAAAACACAAGCCTTCTCTTGGAAGAGATAGGGTAGATTAGGGTTTCAAGAAAAAGGATAGAAAATCAGGGGATAGGGTCCTATGATGGATGATAATAGTGTAGTTGTTGCAAAAAGAGGTGTAGGGACAAGAAAACTATGTTTTGTGGCAGCATTTAATCATTTGAGGATTAAAACTAGGAAATTCGTAGAAACACTAGGAATAGAAGCATCTGAACCATTCTTGACGTAAGAGGAAAAAGGAAGGCACAAGAATGATTTAACTTACTTGTTGTGAAGCCTAGAGGATAACATAATAGAAGAGGAACCTTGAAAAGTGAATTTCAGTAATCAAAAAATGATTTCATAGAACGCTTACCCATGCACAACGTAGTTCACCTATGTGCAACGCAATTCACCGGTGCGCAGTGTGCTTGTCCATAAGAGCGTCAACAACTTTCTATGCGCAACGACTAAGGAAAAAGATAATGTTTTGAAAAATTATGGACCTAAGCTATTTGGAAATGATGGATGACATATAAGAGCTCCCTTGTTATTGTGATTAATGAGGAAATGAGAGAAAAATGAATTTTTGTAGCTTTGAGAGCTGACTTGCTTTGATTATAGTGGGGTGGCCCACCATATACCTTTCTTCTTATTGATTTGAAAATCATGTACTTGTGAATCTATTGAATGCAACTTTGGTATTATTAAAACACATTACAAAATATTCTTTGAAATGAAACCTCTCTGAACCATTTTGTAACACTTTTCCTTTACATGCCATTTCTAAATGAAATGAGAATTTAATGACTGAAACCCTAGTAACCTAATGGATGATAGTGAGCTAGATGAAAACCATGATTTTGAGACTAATATGACCATAAAACTTTTCAGAGATGGTACATCTAATTGCATAATGATAGTTACCAAAACATGGCAATTTGTAAAGGAGTAATTGACAACCTAGACACACTAACGAGTGACGAATGTTTTTGAATGGAAGACCTAGTGAAATGACAAAATCTTAACCTTAAACCCTAATTAACATTTTAAAAGAGAACATTTAGTCACTGGTGGAAGGAAATACTGACTGACACTAACACACCGTATATGTATGTGCACATGGTTGAGGAGAAGACACTGGGTGTTTGTCTGTTGTCGCAAATGAACCAGTGTGCATAGGGAATAAAGACAAAAGTAGAAGCTACGGATTGATTAAATGATAAGTATATGTATTTTCTTTTAGTTTTATTATGAATGTGATGAATGGTTCTTGTTTATGATGATTGCGTGCGATTCATGATTTTGATCTATGATGGTTGTGTTTTGAGCTAACCTCAGGTGATATGTTTATAGATAATGATTTGATCAAATATTATAATTTGACTTGTTGTGATAGGTCGCAATAAGAATTGCAAGTATACCTTATTGATGGGCCACCAATGAGGTATGATGTGAATTTAGCTCAAATTATTTTAAATCTAATGGAAGTTATGTGCTTGTTACAGGAAGCACACAAATGTTTGGTTGGGTGGTTGAAACTAACTGCAAGTATTAGCAACAGCAACAAAAGGAATTCAAAAAAGCAACAATATGTTGGTAAAGCAATTTAGGAGCAGGGCCACTATGCGACAATGATACCCAATAGTTTCCATTGATTTCCATGAGAATTTTATGACCAATATGATGGTTTTGAGGCAGGAATATGCTTTGGTTATTTGACCTTCTGATGCGAGGAAGCCTTGTCAACATATCGATCGCCCGAGATAGGGGATGTTGCGGAACTTGGAATGTGAGTGAAGAGATTTCTCGAGGGACTACGTAGCAGAGAAGAGAAGGTTAGGCATGGATTTGTTTTGGTCATTAGGATTTCTAGATGGAATCATATGCACATGGGAGTGTGGCCTATAAGAATCAGCCAGTAATTGTTCACTGAGAGGACAAGTGGTATAGGATTGTAGTGTTGGACACTAGATGTGGCTTTGAATTTGATAGTGGATTCTAGACTTCTCGGGAAGGAGGTGAATATTGGTATTACTTGAGGATGGTAGTTTGAGCCTATGGAATTCCTTTGTTGTATATGCATGCATCGTATCCTTTTATTTGTTGATTGAGCAAATGTGAATAGGTGTATATGTGTGTATTATTGTAAATACTGTATCGTGTTGGATTTATAAAATTTTGTAGAAATTATCATTATTTTTTGGGTGAATAAAATTTGTATGTCTGTATATGTGGTTATTATTGTGAATATCATGATGAGATGTGTTATAAAGCACTAGTAAATGGTATGTTTGTCATGTTTTAATAGATGGTCATTGTAAATATTCTAACGAGCTAAGTTATAAAGCTCCATAGGAAGTATCTTTTGTTTTCAGTAGTTTGTTGGATTGTAGGTGTCATTGAACACCAAGGACGGTGTTCCCCTAAGGGGAAGGGTTCTATAACAATTTTGGTTAAAAATTCATGTAAAAATATATAAGACCACTGTCATGGGGCACATATTTGAAGATGAATGTTGGGAAAAACATCCTAGTGGGTGTTCATTTCAGTTATTATGGCTAAGGAAATTGGAAAAGGCAATGGAAAAGGCTTTGGAAAGGCATGAGGCATTAATTGGCATATTATTTATGAAAATAAAGGGAAGTATCAGAAAAGGGACATGAAAGGTAAAAGGTTTCATGCGAGGAGGAAATTGAAGGAAAATAATGGAAAATGAAAAAAATAAAGGCCTCATTGATAAAAAGGCTTCTGAGGATCAGTTGGCAAGTTTTTTTCTTATGCTTGCATTGGATCAAGAAAGGAAAATGAGGCAAAGAGGAAGAAAATATCAAGTAGATACAATAAGATTCCTTCCAGGTATTGATTTTCATGTGTGATTTCCTCTTTAGATTTTGCATGCATGGTATTGCATGTGGTTCTTTGTTGTCATGGCATGGGTTTTTCCAGGTGTGAAAGTGTTTTCATCCTAGTCTTTCCATTTCTTAATAGCCATGTTGTGATGGGCTTCTCACGTTTTGGTTGAGTTGGATTTTTGGATGGATTCAAAGCTTAGTGAGGTGGATCTCTAAAAGAAAGAACACTTTCCCTGGTGATCCTTGAATGAGACGGTGGATTGCGGTAAAGCCACTAGCCTAGTAAACCTTGAGGGTGAGGTGGTTTAGCCGCGGGATTCCCTTGGTGGTTCTTTTGTTTTGAGTCCCACATTCATGCTTATAATATGCCACATGGGTCATTGGTTGGAGAGAGATTTGGCTCAACGAATATATGGTTGGGTGGAATCTGGTAGTCCCATACTAGGTTGGATTTTGAATTCATTAATAAGATGCTCTTTCCCTGATATCTTATGTGTAAATGTATTTGTTTATATGTGGATTCTATGGCTAATGTATCCTTGATATTTTGCTATTATTATGTTGGCTATAAGAATATATTATGATGGTGATGATAGATGGCTCTCCTCATATTTTTTATTTGTAAATGAATGAATAATATATCTATGACTGAATAGATGATAATGATGCTAATGATAAAAGTGAACAATGCTTCTTAGAGATTATTAGATAACTATAAGACCCTTATGCTCAAATTTGTTGTTTAAGACCTGTAGATTACATATTTGTGACATGTTTGACAAAATTCTTGTCATGGCTAGTAGGAGTCCTGTATAGTCTTTATCAATGTTTTTGAAAATTTATCATTGTTCTGTTCTAAAATTCATTTCTGAACCTGTCATTAGTTCTGGGCAATGACCTTGGCTCTGAACCTGAAAATGTGACATAAATCCCAGAGTCACAGGCACATGTTTGAGGAAAAAATTCGCTAGGTGCATTCATGTCCATGTTTTGGGAGCATCTGGAGCCTCCTATACACACCCTTGTCCATATCAAGGGAGCGTCTACGAGTTTAATGGTCTAAACGCCAATTTGGTCTTATGGGCTAGTTATTTGAGTGGTTGGGATGGCTCATTGGAGTTTTGTTGCTAATGTGGAAGGTATGTGTAGTGTGTTTCAATCAATTCCACTTCCTTAAGGTCACCTAGGAGGTTGAATCCCATCATAGTAAGTTCTCATAATATGTTTACCCTTGTTGGCCAGTTACTTGGGTAGATGTGGGAGGAGTTTGTTACACTTAATGTGTTGATAAACCACTAGGTGTTTGTGGGAAGTATGATAAACCACTTGGAAGGATGGGACACTTAGGTGCTTGCTAAAATGGTTTGATAAACTGCTAAGTATTTTCCTTGGAGGTTGATAAACCACTTAATTTCTTTCCAACTAAGGTGATAAATCACCTGGATAGTTCACTCTAGACCCTTGCAATGCATTCCATGAAAATCCAACTAATAAACAAACCATGGAGTAATATCACTCTCTTAGATCTGAGAAAAACTTCACTGAACCTTATATGAATCCATGTAAATTATCTTAGAGAGTTAGAAGAGTCACTGTGGTGATTAATGAATGAGGCATATGATAAACCACATGGAAAATACACTCCCTCTCTCGTCTAGTGATCTGATAATCACCCTATGAGTGACCTCAGTTGAAGATTTGTTAAATGAAAGGTATTACAGACCCATGTGTCGGTGTGTGTGTTCTGTGTTATTGAAACAACAGATCGATCAGATTGCAATACATAGAAAATAAGTGGAAATATAGCAGAGAGATGCAGTAAGGAACACAAAGGCACAAACAATCTTTAATAAGGAGTTCACCCCTATTCTCAAGGGCTACGTCTCTAGTCCAGCTTCAGTGGTGGCCTTGTTTTATTGTGTCTTACAGTAGAGAAATTACAATACAGGGACTTAATATGAGTTCTCCTGACAGCAGATTTTGCTTGGCAGGGTGGTTCTTGGATTCCCCAAGTTACTCGGACTACACAGAGTCATTCTCTTCCTACCAACTCCATGACCCTTAGTCTATGGTGGAGAAAGCCAAATGTGATGCTCAGTCCGGACAGATTCCTCTATAGGAATGCTTGAATCTTCAAGCTCTCTGGTGATCGATGCTACCTGTGGTCAGCTCGGCCCTCTTTCCCCTCTGGTTGGCTTTACTATTCTCTATGTTCAATCCTCCTCTCAGGGTTCATTGTTCACTGTCTCTCTTGGTTGCTTGGACTCCTCTCAAAATCCCCCTTCGACTATCTCTATTCATGGCCTTAACCATTCGATCTCTATGCCTATTCGATGCCTCTTTCGCCTATGTCAATTCTCCTTCTGCATATGCGCTTGGAGTTCCATATTCGGGGTCAGCATGAACACCCAGGGAGTGCCACATGTCCCCGTCAGAACAGTGCCAACCTACTCATCAATTCGTTTCTTTAGTTATACCTTGCATACGTTCTTTGTCCACCGTGGCAGTCAACGGATTCCAAATCCCTTTAGGGCGCGGCTTAACTCCCGGTCAATTCCGCTTCTTTCTATCGGGCACAATCTCAATCGTCCGATCTAGCTCCTCAAGATCTGACATCATACGCACGTCGAGCGCAGTTGACTTGCTCAACCAATAACGTGCAATCATGGTGGTTTTTCTCTCACCTCCGTTGCCACGCATCGATCGTTGAGTGGGATCACTCCGCTCTCTTCCAAAAGCTTTTACCATTCAAGGGCACCCTGATCAAAACCACCGATTTCTAGGGCATGGGTCCCGCCTTTGTACTTTACCTCTTTTTGTTTTTCTGCCCATGGTTCTCTGGCTCCCAACTTGACCAAGGGCTTAAGGCTCCCCGATTTTGGCCCTGTTTGCCCAGCAATGCGTGATTAGCGCTAGGCACTAATCGCGCATCGAAAATCACCTCCTTTTCCCGATCCGGGGCTGCCAGGTGCTACTTTGGCCTCCCGCATAGTCTCAATGGGCCTCAGTCAGCGCTTTGACCGAGGTCCTCGTCGTTCCATGCCAGCTTCCATGGCCACTGGTTCAGGGTGTTTTTGATGTTGTTTTGTATTTCATTAGAGATGTGTTTCATCTTGATATAGTCAAGGTTCTTTGACAGTCATTCATGCATCTGATTCAGATCATGGCCTTCCCACTGAAAAGACTTTGGACCACCAAATGTTGGTTTTATTCAAGCATTGACTAAGTGAGGAAACTCTTGTCTCACTTGTCCAATCTCAATCCACTTCTCACTACTCGACTTCGAACCTTTAAGCCCAATCCTGAGGTATTCCACCTGTCCACTGCGCGTTGTCCTTACCTTCCTGTCCAGTACTATGTCTTCCCGTAACTCATTAAGATATTTAGGTAGCAGGTCATCAAAAGAAGGTAATTAACTCTACTCTTCAGGGTCCTCAATCATTGAAGGTTCAAACAACCTCAAGCAATCTGCGTTCACGACTGAGTAGATGTGCATGTAAGCTGGTAGATCAAGGCAAAAAGCATTCTCACCAATCTTCTCAAGTATCCTGAAGGGTCCATACCTGATAGGTTTTAGCTTTTCACCTTCACCTTGCATTCTGTCCTTGCTGATATACAGGCAGACTTGGTCTCCAATGTGAAAACTATGCTCCATCCCATGCTTATCATGCCTAGCCTTATACTTGGCCTGGCTCTTTTCTAGTTGTTCCTGTACTGCCTGGTGGATTTCCTAGATTTGTTCAATGAACCTAGTTTCCTTGTCCACATTGTTGTGTTCATCAACCATGGTATCTTTACCAAAGACAAAATCCAAAGGAGACCTTGGTATGAAACTAAAACAAGTCTCAAAAGGAGATCTCTATGTAGAAGAGTGTTTGGCTCTATTGTAAGCATGTTGCACATAACACAAGTGTTCATCCCAAAGCTTAGGGTGTTTGCTGCAATATCCTCTCAGTAACTGGATCATTGTCCTGTTAACCATTTCTGTCTGGCCATCTGTTTGTGGATGAAAACTTGTGCTTTTCTTCAACTCGGTGTCCATTAGTTCCCATAGACTTGACCAAAACTTCCCCATAAATCGGGTGTCTCGATCAGATACAATAGAAGTGGGTAATCCAAAATGAACCCATACATGTTCAAAGAATAATTTTGCAGT
>APFE030657028.1:203150-214137 GCA_000404065.3 Pinus taeda
AGAATAGACTCTCCCAATTCCACGATAAGTTTCCACCAACTCTCCTTCTCCTAATTTGAGCTTTGATCTAGTGAGCATTCACAACTAAACTAACACAAGCTTGTCTAACCTTACGGCATAGAGCTATGATACCACTTGATTTGATAATCACCCTATGAGTGACCTCAGTTGAAGATTTGTTAAACGAAAGGTATTACAGACCCATGTGTTGGTGTGTGTGTTTTGTGTTATTGAAACAATGGATCGATTAGATTGCCAATACACAGAAAATAAGTGGAAAGACAACAGAGAGATACAGTAAGCAACACAAAGACACAAACAATTTTTAATAAGGAGTTCACCCCTATTCTCTAGGCTACGTCTCCGGTCTAGCTTCAGTGGTGGCCTTGTTTTATTGTGTCTTACAGCAGAGAAATTACAATACAGGGACTCAATATGAGTTCTCTTGACAACAGATTTTGCTTGGCAGGGTGGTTCTTGGATTCCCCAAGCCACTCGGAGTACATAGACCCGTTCTCTTCCTACCAACTCTGTGACCCTTGTTCTACGGTGGAAAGATCCGAATGTGATGCTCAGTGCAGACAAATTCCTCTATGGGAAGGCTTCAATCTTCAAGCTCTCTGGTGCTTGATGCTACCTGTGGTCAGCTCAGCCCTCTATCCCCTCTGCTTGGCTTTACTGTTCTCTGTGTTCAGTCCTCTTCTCAGGGTTCATAGTTCACTATCTCTCTTGGTCGCTTAGAATCCTCTCAAAATCCCCCTTAGACTGTCTCTGTTCATGGCTTTAAGCATTTGATCCCTATGCCTGTTCGGTTCTTCTTCCGCCTACGTCCATTCTCCTTCTGCAGTTGCGCCGTGAGTTCCCTGTTCGGCGTCAGCATGAATGCTCAAGGAGTGCCACATGTCCCGTCGGAACAGTGCCAGCCTACTCATCGATTCATTTCTTCAGTTATGCCATGGATATGTTCTTTCTCCACTACGACAGTCAACGGATTCCAAATCCCTTTAGGGCATGGCTTAATTCCCAATCAATTCCACTTCTTTCTATCGAGCACAATCTCAGCTGTCCGATCTAGGCTCCTCAAGATCCGACATGATACGCACGCTGAGCATGGTTGACTTGGTCAACCGATAATGTGCGATCACTATGGTTTTTCTCTCACCTCCGCTGCCACGCATCGATCGTTGAGTGGGATCGCTCCGCTCTCTTCCAAAACCTCTTACCATTCAAGGGTGCCCCGATCAAAACCACCAGTTTCCAGGGCACAGGTCCTGCCTTCGTACTTTACCACTTTTTGTTTTTTCTCCTGCGGTTCTCTAGCTCCCAATGTGACCAAGGGCTTAAGGCTCCCCCATTTCAGCCCTGTTTGCCCATAGGCGCTAATCGCGCATCGAAAATCACTTCTTTTTCCCGATCAGAGGCTCCCTCGGGCTACTTTGGCCTCCTGCATAGTCTCCATGGCCCTCATTCAACGTGCTTTGACCGAGGTCCTCATCGTTCCATGCCAGCTGCCATGGCCACTGGTTCAGGGTGTTTTTTATTCTATTTTGGATTTCATTAGAGATTTGTTTCGTCTCGATATAGTCAAGGCTCTTTGACAGTCGTTCATGGATACGATTCAGATCATCTCGTTTACTTGATATTAGCTTGATATTCCCTTGAGCAATTAAATCCTTAGACTCTAAATCTAACTTGGGGGTGCTTGGGTGCAAGAAATACTACAATGTAGTTGGCTTATGGTTGGGAGGAGAGTTGAAGTCCCTTCTTCAATTTTGAGCCTTATTAAAACACACATAAGTATATTTTACCATTGTTTAAACCAATATTCATGGATGATGTGATATTTTGTATGTTTGTGGATGTAATGTATGTGTGGACTTTGTTGTTAATTGATTTTGTTCATGGCTGGGATATGAATTTGGGTGACTATGCTTACTTATTTTGGACCATGATATCCAACATTGTGTTATGAATGATTTATAATGTTGTGTGATCTTAGTCAATTGCTGATCAAGGCTCTCTGAATAAGTTTAACAATAGAACAATATGGCTTGAGTATATGGCATGAGTAGATTTGTGTATTTCCCTGTTTAAGCTATGAGTGTTGTGTGAAGTGGTATTGGGTTCATGCCCCCTCTCTTTCCTTAGAGACTATTATTTTATAGTGTTTAGAGGTACATACCATCGTTATTGTTAATCACTCACCATCAACAACCTCTTGACCTTGAGCCCTTGCACCATAAGCTCAGAGAACTAGAGTTCAAGTTGTCATCCCTTTCTATTTGTTTTCTGTAAAGATGTTATTTGATATGTCTCATAGGCTCATGGCCACTAGGCTCTATAAGCATATTTGAAAAGGAGTGTAATTGGAAGGGCCCATGATTGGGACGAGGTATGCGCGGGAAGAGCCCATCAAGTTATTTTTTATATGGCTTATTGGAAAACACTATAGTTGGGGTGAAGTATGCATGGGGGGGTCCCAGAGAGTTATTTCGCATACTGGTTATTATATGGAGTCATAACCGAGATGACTTATATTAGGAGAATCCCACTAGGTTCTTTTTCTTGTGGGTTGTTGGAAGAAGCCATAGTTTAGATGACATATGTGTGGGGGGGAAGCCAACAGCGTTCTCTTGCGAGTGATTTGTTGGAAGGATCCACAACTTGTATGGCATAGACAAGGTTGGGGGACCCACTATGCTCTCTAGCATGGAGGTTTCTGGTTCAGTTTAGTTAGTAGTGTGGATATGTTAAAGGACTTGTGATTGGGATTATGTGGTTGGGTTGATCGACTATATGGGGGAATAGCCATAAGACTAAATGGTGTTGAGATGGTGAACCCCATGGCCTTATGTACATGTGGAAGGTGTTGATCAGCTAAGTCAAGTCTATGTGTAGGCCATGTAGGTGCCACAAGGGCGAAAGATAGAATCACCATATTTGACGAGGTAGGCACATGGTCACATGGGGGGTTCCATACGGTGTTTCTTTTATGACATGGCACTATCTAGTTAGTCAAACTTCGAATGAGTATAACTTTTGATCTCAAAGATGGATTTGATGAAATTTCTATCTCTTGAAAGCTATTGACAAGTTGAGTGTAATGGTGGCATTAGTTTCTAAGTTTCAAATACTTTGAATAAAAGGGTCAAAGAACCTCATCTTCATAACAAACCATGGAGGTCACGTTAGTTATAAAGTAACACCTTCCACAACCCAAGAAGGTTTAATTGGGTGGGAGGGAGTGTTACAGATGATGTACAGAATCATAATAAGCTTTGTTTGAGGAAATTTAGTGTCTTGTTGTAGTCACTGTTGTTGCAAGAGGGAAAAATAGCTACTCCATGGAAATAGATGAGGACATAGAACTTGACTTACATATTGAAGTGGGGTCTTGAGTGATTTTTACATCTAGTGTATGTAGTGATGCACAACTAATAGATGAGGCTATTGGAGTTCTAGAAAGGGTTGTGCATAACCCTCTAATTTTACCCCCAAAACCACCCAAATATGTTTTATTAAGGTTAGATAATAATGTGGGAGTTCTACGGGATGGATCATCTCATCAAACAATTCTGATTACACATATTCATATAAATAATAACAAAAATTGTACTTTGAAATTTGTTTGGGGCTTAATAATCCATAAGTCGAAAGGTTCAATGTTAGAGAAATCTACAATTAAAAATGAGAATCCAGAGAGATATGGTATGATGTTTAATGCAATATCTCAAGTTAAAGATTTGAATCAATTATGGTATCAACATTCATTTTCATATGATCGTAGTGGGTGTGACTATAAGAAAAGTAAAAAAATAGAGATTGAGATTGATCACAATGTAAACGGTTTGTCATTGACTACATTGTTATTATTCACATTTTCCGTCATTCAATATTGTTGCATTGTCAATTTGCATTCAAAAAGTTTATTTCATCAATTTTCATCTTTCAAGTTATTAAGAGTCTCTATGTTTTCAACAAATTGAAGTAACTAAGAAAATTTACAATTAAAATGATTAGTTTAATCATAAACATATTGAATATATTTAAAATGATCACATTAATAAGATGTTCAACAATTTTTGTGTGATTTCTCATTAAAATTAACCTAGATCCATCTAAACCCTAGATCTATAAAACATCAAGAGGGGTCAAATCTTATGAAGCTTTATTGTTTTATGCTCAAAAAAAAGTTTGCACCTCTAGAGATTTGATCCCTATCTATGGATAATAAATTTGAACAAATATAAAATGAGATTTTCTTTTATAAAGCTTATTACATTATATTATTGAGCAGAGAGGCTCATTCAATAGCCATATGAGGGCATCTGTAAGTTTGTCCTTCATCTGGCCCTTTAAAATAATAGTAAAAAATATAAATTATGTTATAAATAGAAAAATAATGTTGACTATAATTAAAAGGAAAAATGAATATTCTATAAAGAAATTAGAAGTAAAAAATAGTCTGAGTCTCATGTTTAAATATTATACTTTTCAAAAATACTTCAACCATAGATTTAAATAAACTATTTGAAGATCTATATTAACTAATTTATGTCAATATCAACTTCATATATATCTATATAGAAAGAAAATTAAGTTTTGATGGTTAAAATTTTTATTTTGACTTATGTATACTATATTTAGCATTCAAAAATACATTTAAGTAACTAAAAATAACACATTGTATTTTGCACTTTTAGAGTATGTATATGAAGAAATTTGATTCCTCTCCTCTCATATTAGATAAGTACTTCAAATAAATTTATGCTATTAAAAATAAAATACAAGCAATATTAAAAATTGTATATAAAATATAGAGAAACTAAATGTTTAAAATAAGTTAAGTTAAAAATAAAAATGAAAATTAAAAATTTTAAAAAATATTATAAAACAATCGAAACTGAAAATTATATAATATATTTTTATTATATGGGAAAAAATTATCATGCAAAATAGCGAGAAATTTTATAACGAAACATAATACTTACACTACCACCAATTACTAATCAATTGCCGTGGACATCAAATGCAATTTTTGTTATGACTATCGTCTACAGAAGTAATATCTCGAGAAAATATAATGAAATTGCTTATGGATTTAAAAAGAAATACCGTCCTTGACAGCTATCTTGTGCAAAATCCAGTATGTTGAGCTCTTATGTTCTTATAAATTCTAACAACAGAGATTGGACTGCCAAAGATTTTCGAGCCTGCCATACTCGACACTGGTAAATAATCGATGTGAAACCCGAAACTATTTACTAATTGCATATTTTTTTTTTAACTATATGGTCAATAGTTAACTGCCAGTCCTGATTTATGGGAGACCTAGGATTAATCCTCACTATAACACCAAGAGTACATCCAACTACTGCCACTATAACACCAAGAGTACATCCAACTTATGGCTTTAGCGAACTTATGGTTTTAGCAAAGGGAACAAAGTAGGCGATATACTAAGAACTTATGGTTTTAGCAAAGGGAGACTCTAGTGCGGCCAAAGTGGGGGTGGGGAATCTGCTTCTCTAGCATCACCATAGCAGGCCAGTGTACTCAATGAGATTTGAATTACTATCTCCCAGGCTTCGCCCAAATAAACTTACCATCAAACCACACATTACTGTACCACTAACTGCATAATTACTAAGTTGGAATTCAAATATTGTAAAACATAATGAGATTCAAATCAGTATTTTAAAGCTTTCTTTAATGGTAGTCTAACATTCTAATCAAATCCTATAAAGAGACCCAAATTTCAACACATTGGAAGATTGAAAAGTCAGTACTTCAAGGTATCTTGCAGAAATAGAACGAAATCAATCTGAAACTATCAGTAATCAGTTCTAATACGGTTGGAATAAAAGTATGTGAAGTTAATTATTTTATCGTTAACGCACAGACAAAACGTCTCCACTGCTAGGAGAAAACTAGGATAAAACTTTCATTGAAAACACGAAAATCATTAAACAACACAAAACTAAAGTTTAGCTGGAGAGGAAAATTGAGGTCACCGGTGGGCTTTAAGTTTTAACTATGACAGTTCGGAGGAAATGCCTTGAGAATGAATCTATATTCTCGGTTCAAACTATTCTTTTAATTTGTAAACAGAGCCATAGCTTCTTCTAAAGAAGAGGGGGTTCCTGAATCTCATCAATATACAGGGAAGATGGAGTCAGAATCGATTGAGATATGTCTCTCATCCTGGTTTAACACACAAAAGTAATATATAGCTTTACCATTCAATATTTTCTGAGGTATTTGGATATGTAGGAACAAAAAAAATTGAGCAGAGAGCCAGATATCAGAGTTACAATATTTAAGACAGCAGCATTGGGCCAATTAGAAGGAAAGTTTATAGTAGGATCATCAAATATACTAATATTTGGGAGGAATTCCTAGTTGGCATTTTTGATGGGGCATGTACACATAGAAAATGTGGTTGTGAGGTTTATATGTGCAAAGTAGTTGGGCATTAAGCATTTAACAGTTTATGGGGGCTCAAAAGGTGATATAGAATAGGTACAGGGATCTACCTTTTCAACAATTTCATTCTGAAAGCTTAGATGAGGGGCATTCGGACTTTTGCACAGTTATTCCAACAAATCACACTCAGCCATGTGTACTGTGAACAGAATGGGATGGCAGACCCCTTATCAAAAAGAAGAGTTTCAGTGGAGGCAGGTAAGATTTTCTTTTCTGAATTTCGACAGGGCACATTAGTTAGTGAAGGATACATAGTTCTGTAGTTTTATACTACACTGTCCTTCAGATTGATACACTTCTTGTGATGAAAAGATGAAGTATTTTGGGGCCAAGGAAGATGATATCCATAATATAAAGAGTGACACAATTAATAGTGTTTTTTTAAGACAAAACATAGGTAGAATATGGGGATAAGTATAAGATACACTTCTTGTGATGAAAAGATGAATATTTTGGGGCTAAGGAAGAGGATATCCATAATATAAACAGTGGCAGAATTAACAGTGTTTTTTTAAGACAAAACATAGGTAGAATATGGCGATAAGTATAAGATACACTTCTTGTGATGAAAAGATGAAGTATTTTGGGGCTAACGAAGAGGATATCCATCATATAGTGAGTGGCAGAACTAATAGTGTTTTTTCAAGACAAAACATTGGTAGAATATGGGGATAAGTATAACAATAGCGGTAAGTAGAAAAATGGTATTTGGTAGAAACATGAAATTAACCAGACATATAGTTTAAGGAGCAAGCAAATCAGAAACGTGCTAGTGTAATCACTTTTTTTATTAATGAAAAATTGTGGAGCAAGCAAATCAGAAACATGCTGCTGTTGTAACCACTTCTTTTTTAATGAAAAAAATGATGTAACCACTTATTTTTTTAATGAAAAAATGATGTTTTTCTCCATTGGAAAAAAAATAAAAAAAATTACAGTTTACAATCCTCTAACATTGCGCCTGACGAGTTGGATGGTCTAGCTCCAAACGTCGTGAAACTCCGCTCCATTAATTCCAAATTCTTGTTGCTGTGGCGAAGCAAAATCATTTTGAATGACTGGATTTTCATTCAACTGCCAAATATCATCCTCCCACAGAAGGCCATAGGAAACATCCGTACCCTCAACATAAGCATGCACGGCATCTGAATACAAATTATTGGTCACTGAATCTCCATCAAGATAGGTCTGCATGATTCCAAATTCACAAGGACTGATATGCTCTACGAAGAAATCAAGCTTTGCTCGAGCATCGTCGTAATAGGTGAAGTATCCTATATCAGACATCAGTGAGGTCGGATCAGACTCTCGCTCTGCATTTAATTGGCCTTCCTTATAATTTGAACACATCTGATCAGTATTGGGTTTTCCATCGGCGGACTCGTTATTTTTATTGGTTTGCACCGTCAACTCAATATCATCTTCCAGAGGCTTTATATCTCCGTTGAGCCTGACCTCGTCTTTACTGTAATCCATATCATCGATTTTGTCGAGAATAGCGGAGAGATAAATATCATGCGAAAACGTTCCGCTATTGGTTCGCTTGCCGTCTGGGAGACCCAACCCGGCATTCCAATACCCTTCTCTCCCTCGCTTTCCCTTAGAAACTTGTGAGGAGCCGGCCATCTCTGCAAACAAATGCTGTGATTAAAATGCAACAGCTACAATAATAGAGAACCTTGTTTGTATCGGAAATTCTCCTTCGGGGTTTTATAGCTAATCGAAGCAGTTGGCTTATTAAATTTCTCAACGAGACACCGCCTCATGGCTACCCCAAGACTTTTCTACAGTCTATAAATAGCTGGCAATTCATGGATCACAAGAAATCCCGCATGATGTGAACAACCCCAACAACCACACTCCAACGTGTTGTTCTAATCTTTTGGACGCTTCGCAAGAACGGCACTCGCAAGACCCACGAGAACCCACCTCTCAGTCTGCATCATACTGCCCAAGCACGCAAGTTACCAGAGAAAGTGAATCTAGCCTTGCTGTTTTCATTCATTCGGGTCTGCTTCCTTCCGACACGATGCAACAGGGGCTGCGCTTGCCTTTTTGAATGCTCGACAAAGCTCACTAGCTGTACATCTTTTGCTATTTTTTTATATGAAAATTTCAAGGAACCATGTGGATGAAAGATAAAATAAAAATATTGCCATTAATACGGCTTTTGTATGTCTATTGTTAAAGCGTTTCCCTACATTATTACCGAAATATGTATTTTCCAAATAAGTTGAATCCATTACTCTGTGCTATTATAATTCATCCAGCCATATGGAGAAATTTTCTCGACCGTGCTCTCCCATGTGCTTATGAGAAATATTAATGTATACAGCTATTAAACACCGAAAAAGGGAAAGATTTCTTCTACCGTAATTTGTTTTTGGCGTATAATCCACCACAGTACACAACCCAAGTATTATCCAACCTTCGTGTTAACACAACTCCAAAGCTACGATATCTAACGTGGTATTAGTCAAAAATCGAGATTGTATGACAAGTAGGGTATTAAATAATCAATTGTATTAATAATGTGTTAAAACTATTGTTGGAATCTGCAAGCTAAAACGATTCGCTTAATTCAAAGTTCGATGTCAATGTCTAGAGTTTAAATAAAGAGCTAGGGCTTCAAATCCGGAGAGCAGCTAGCCTACACGTTCCATTTGTCTCCCTAAATCTTAAGATTTCACGTGGTCATTAGCTATTTTTGTTATAGGATGGAAATTTTGAATAAAGTATGATGTCAAGTAATTATTATCCTAGATTTATTTTAAAAGAGGTTTGTATCTCAAGAAATTTGATCCTAGAGTTAATATAGATATATGTTGATTTAATTATTAATTATAATTTATAAAGATAAACATGATTATTAATTCTAAATTTTTTATTTTATTTTTACCAACTCAAAATGTTAAAGATTAAAAATCTCTACTATAGTGGAATCAAATGTTTACATAGAGTTAAGTTTACTTATTAACCTCAAATATAAATAAACATTTCAATAAAGAGTGAATTGGGTGATGAGAAATCTTGAATAAAATATAAAATTACAATTTTATTACCACCTCCCTCCAATAAAAAGTTGTCATAGGTGGGGAGAAACAATAATTAAAATGTAACATTATTACATTTTGTTGGGGATTTTTCTGGCAAAATCTCAAAAACACAGAATTCAAGCACACAGAGGCAATGCTCTGTTTCCTTTCCTTCAGGATCTTTTTGTGCACAGAGAAGCTTAAAATATTTTTTACTGAAGAACAGAGTATTGCACCACCATAAAAGATTTCTATTCATTAAAATAAAAATCACTGATACATATTCATCCTCTTTCACTCAGAGGGATTCACCAAAAACTTTTCACCCAAAAAAAACAAAATTACTCTGCCTCTGTTACAATTGATTTTTACACTGCTGTGTAAAATCTACATTCACACTTACTGCTGTAAAAATGGTTTTACATTTACAAAAATTAATGTTCCCTTTTCACTGTTGTGTGAAACAATTCATGGTTTTTCTAATACAAGCTTCCCCCTGGTTTTCTTCTTCACTTCTTCGCCTTCACTCCTGCACTGTTGTGCATTCTTGTTTTCACTTACCAAATTGACCAATGACAATATGTTTTTTTTACTTGTTCAGTCAAAACAAACTTACGTCCGTGAATAATTAAAAAGCAATAAAATTAAACTATATGACATTGCCCATGCCTCTATTTAATTTACGCCCATACATGCCGTAAAAGAAAATTAAAAATACACCTACGCATATGACAAATATTTAATGAAGGTATGGTAAAAAATAAAACTTGATTTTACTCCACGCTAAGCTTTATTTGATGCAAGTTTGTGATGCTCGTCAATCGTTGATTTGCCCTCCTGGAATCCAACGGCTGAGGTGAATATCGGAAGCCCTTTTTAATCAAACTTTACTCCACATAACATTTATTGCAGTCTTGTATGCAACTTTGAACAATCAACGGTGGATAATGTTGGAGTAGATCGGATGAAGGAGATGAATATCAGAAGGCCTTTTTAATCGACATTTACCTTCCGATAAATGTCAGAGGGTGATGTCACGCCTCATCCACGTGTCAACCCTAAATTTTATCGGGCCCTTGTGTACAAAAACCACTTCATGCCAAAGAGCGGTCCGATATGCCTGAAGCAGGTTTGTGGTTTTGCAACTGTGGTTTCGGGGATTGGTATGACAGCGTTGAAATTACATTTTCAACACTCCCCTTTAATTTCAATTGTTGGGCATTCGGTCATACCCAGACCCTTCCTTAAAAATTCAAATCTTTTCTAATCCAGTGGCTTTGTCAAGATGTCTGCAACCTGTTCTTGAGTCCTGCAATGTTCTAGGACAATTTCTCCATTGTTCACCAATTCTCTGATGTAGTGAAACCTTGTATCAATGTGTTTCGTTCTCTTAAGAAACACTGAATTCTTTGACAATGCAATAGCTGAGCTATTGTCACAAAAAATCATTGTCGTTTTTGCCTGCT
>APFE030657028.1:218182-231344 GCA_000404065.3 Pinus taeda
GCTCATCAACTGAAAAGTTTGAGAGATCCTTTGTCTCTTCAATGGTGGTGACAATAGCATCAAACTTTGAGGGTAAGACCCTCAATATTTTCTCCACAATCCTCCTTTCTTCAATTGTTTCTCCATGAGTCCTCATTTGTGTGATCAGACCAATTACATGTGTGAAGAATGAGTCAATGTTCTCTGACTCCTTCATGTTCAGATTCTCAAAATCTCTCCTCAGCAACTGTAGTTTTGTTGTCTTCGCTTTCTCCATGCCTTGATAGGTTGTCTTGAGGGTTTGCCATGCTTCTTTGGATGTCTTAGCTGTTGCTATCCTTGGAAACACACTCTGGTCCACTGCCTGATACAAAAATACAAGGGATTTTGAGTCCTTCTTCCTATTGCTCTTCAGCAGATCCTTCTCTGCTGGAGTTAATATATTGAACTCATTTTCATTTGTTGGTTCTTCATAACCATCTTGAACTAATTCCCGTAAATCTTGGTAGGCAAACAGGGCTTTCATACTTATTGCCCAATAGTCATAGTTTTCCCCATTAAACTGTGGGAGCTGGGTGTTAAACATACCCATACCAGTGCTTGTGCTGGCCATTTTAACACTCTATAACTATGCTTTTAAATCCTTGACTGTGTATTTAAAATACTGACAGCTTCTTCAGCTTCTTTATCACCTTCAAAGAGCCTAAGCCTGCTCTGATACCATTGTTGGGGATTTTTCTGGCAAAATCCCAAAAACACAGAATTCAAGCACACAGAGGCTTTGTTTCCTTTCCTTCAGGATCTTTTTGTGCACAGGGAAGCTTAAAAAAAAAATTACTAAAGAATAGAGTATTGCACCACCATAAAATATTTCTATTCATTAAAATAAAAATCACTCATACATATTCATCCTCTTTCACTCAGAGGGATTCACCAAAATCTTTTCACCCAAAAAAAACAAAATTACTCTGCCTCTGTTACAATTGATTTTACACTGCTGTGTAAAATCTACATTCACATTTGCTGCTGTAAAAGTGGTTTTACATTTACAAAACTTACTATTCCCTTTTCACTGTTGTGTGAAACAATTCATGGTTTTTCTAATACAAGCTTCCCCCTAGTTTTCTTCTTCACTTCTTCGCCTTCTTCGCCTTCGCTCCTGCGCTGCTGTGCGTTCTTGTTTTCACTTACCAAATTGACGACAATATGTTTTTTTTACTTGTTCAGTCAAAACAAACTTATGTCCGTGAATAATTAAAAAGAAATAAAATTAAACCATATGACATTGCCCATGCCTCTATTTAATTTACACCCATACATGCCGTAAAAGAAAATTAAAAATACACCTACGCATATGACAAATATTTAATGAAGGTATGGTCAAAAATAATTTTACACTGCTGTGTAAAATCTACATTCACATTTGCTGCTGTAAAAGTGGTTTTACATTTACAAAACTTACTATTCCCTTTTCACTGTTGTGTGAAACAATTCATGGTTTTTCTAATACAAGCTTCCCCCTAGTTTTCTTCTTCACTTCTTCGCCTTCGCTCCTGCACTGCTGTGTGTTCTTGTTTTCACTTACCAAATTGACGACAATATGTTTTTTTTACTTGTTCAGTCAAAACAAACTTATGTCCGTGAATAATTAAAAAGAAATAAAATTAAACCATATGACATTGCCCATGCCTCTATTTAATTTACACCCATACATGCCGTAAAAGAAAATTAAAAATACACCTACGCATATGACAAATATTTAATGAAGGTATGGTCAAAAATAAAACTTGATTTTACTCCACGCTAAGCTTTATTTGATGCAGGTTTGTGATGCCCGTCAACAGTTGATTTTCCCTCCTGGAATCCAACGTCTGAGGTGAATATCGGAAGCCCTTTTTAACCGAACTTTACTCCACATAACATTTATTGTAGCTTTGTATGCAACTTTGAACAATCAACGGTGGATAATGCCGCTGAGGTGTGAATATCGAAAGCCCTTTTTAACCGAACTTTACTCCACATAACATTTATTGTAGCCTTGTATGCAACTTTGAACAATCAACGGTGGATAATGCTGGAGTAGATCGGACGAAGGAGATGAATATAGGAAGGCCTTTTTAGTCGACATTTACCTTCCGATAAATGTCAGAGGGTGATGTCACGCCTCATCCATGCGTCAACCCTAAATTTTATCGGGCCCTTGTGTAAGGAAACCACTTCATGCCAAAGAGCGGTCCGATATGCCTCAAGCGGGTTTGTGGTTTTGCAACTGTGGTTTGGGGGAATGGTATGACATCGTTGAAATTACATTTTCAACACATTTTACTTAATATTTGGCATTTTATTTTTACCGAGTTAAAATGTTTACATTAAGTTACATTACACATTTCTACGGGCATTGCATATATCCGTCATAGTAAAAAGTAATATTTTTTTTAATTTAATTACTTCATTTCACTATATAAAGTTTGATGTGAAATAAAGGTTAAAGTTTTTAAAGTATTATTATTATTATTATTATTATTATTTTAAAGTAACATTATATCCAACGTTTCTGGCATATACATATATTACGTCTTACTCATGCACTGGGTTGTAAAAGGACATCTCTTATGAGGAACTGGGTTGTAAAAGGACATCTCTGTGCAATAAATATTCATACCACTTGTTTGTAGATATTTAAGGTAGTTTTATAATTAAAGGAAGTATAAGACCATATATTTACATTAAAGGTATTTTTATAATTAAAAGAAGTATAATTTTTTATCTCATCAAATTTCTTTTAGTGGTTTTTGATAAAAAAAAAGTTAATTAATATAACTAATTTATTGTATTTATTAAAAAAATAGTTATAACAAAATAAGATTAGATAATCTAAATACAAATATACATAATCACTAGCAACCACATGTTGCAAAGGAAAAGTTGTAAAGAAGAGCATAGATGAAGGAAAACATGATATGTTTAGTGATCTAAATGTAAATGTAATCTTAAAAACTTTAGGTAAAATCATCAAAATTATATTTCTCTGTATCAATACAATTAAACCCTAGAGAAAATTAGGTTAAAGAAACATAGTGTGTAGTAAAATGGGGAACAAGTATAGTAGTAGCAAAAATAAAAATAGTATCTTACATAATATAATTAAATTTGACCAATGATTAATTCAATTCAATCCATGTTAAAATTAAATTAATATTTGATTTAGATTCATTAAAAATTAACTAACAATCCTAGTTACGAAGATCTTCACAAACCAACCCCACAATTATTACCCACATGTGTTAATGTTGACGACCCTATAATCACTTCACAAACAAACCTCAAAATTGTTAATCAAATGTGTTAATGTTGATGGCCCCATAATCATATCATGTGTGAACAATCAAAACAAAAGTAAAAAATCACATGATAACGATAAGTAAGATGTCATTATCCATAGGGTAGAAGAAACACATCAAAAGAACGTCTGTTTGCTAAAATTCCTCTTCAAATTTGAAAAAAAAAGATTGTTGCTTAAATATTTTCACTTGAAAATGTAATATATGCTTCCAAGCTCTTAGAGCCATGTTGAGATCTGATTACAACGTTTTAAGAGTTAAAGCCAGACCAAGTTATTTAGTGCAAAGAATGGAATGGAAAGCTAATATTGATTTCAACTTAGTCAACAAACATATATATATATATTATAATATATATATATATAAAATAAAAATATATATAATATATTAGATGATATTATATCGAGCCAAGCATCTCTAGGTTAATTTTGATCATGAAGGGAATTCTTTTTGGCCAAAATAATAAACTCCACAGTGCATATAAAATGAAAAGAATCCACATATGTTGCTTGAAATATTATATTAAGATCTGTGAAGTTTAGATCTCATCCTCATTAATAAAATTGACTACAACTCATCAAAACCATGATAAAAACCTCACTAACTTTGTTCATGTTTATGTTGCACAGAAGATTAACACATTCATTCAGAGTTTTAAATTCAAGAACATATGGACTTTTGAAATCAAACTTTATGCTAAAGTAACTGGAGGGAAACCCAACATTTGCATCCAAATCAAGAGTTGAAACCTCGATATCATCTGTCAAATATTTCTCTAAATCTTATTCCACTTGCCCATGCATGACTCGTGCCTCTACCAATTCCTAAATTTCAAATCAAAATAAAAGTGACACAACACTTCACATGGGTGCAAGTATGATTTTAAGAATATAAAGCAACACAGTTCTAACATCACTTGAGTTGAAGAATCACAATGGAACATACAGTGGAAATGAATACCATTCAAAGCTAGTTTCAAATACATGATATTAGGCTTGAATATCTAATGAATTTCTAATCAGATGTTTTCAAAAATCCTACTGATATGGCCAAAAATCTACCCATGAATCTGCCTCTACCAATGCCACGATCTCTTACCCTACCCCCTTTAGAATTTGGAAAAGAAAATTAAAAAAAATACCAATTACATCTACTTTTAGTGAGTATAGTCATTGTATTAAAAAACACTTTCGGGGATTTATACTCACCTCCATAGGAAGAAGAAAAAAAAAGAGAGTATTTTTCTAATTGATTTCATCATCTGGAAATGGGCCGTGATAACTAAATTTCAAATAAATCATATAATATCAATGATTTCCCTGCAACCCTCCACACTTTATTCATAGCATATACTAGAAAATTTTATCCAAGTCTAAAATGGAAACATAATTCCATCAAGAAATATAAACTTGAATAGATACACCCAATGTCATTTTCATCTAGTGACCTTAGTGAAAGAGGGATAGTAACCATAGAGACATGTCGACTTTTAGTGCAAATTATTGAAAAATGAACTAGAGAATTGAGAAAACCCTTTTCTAGTAATCAAGTTCTTGCCACCAATTACCTTGATGATTTTTCAACACAAATAGGATATATGAAATGAGAAATTATTAAATATTGCAGAACCTTCCAATTCATTAAGCTGGGAATTATGGCAATAATATTTCTTCAATAGTTCCCAAACATCTATTGCCCTTGTTTGGCCAAGTTCTATATTTTGAGATATGGAAACAACCTTCTACTATAAGATTAGACAAACAAAAGAATGGGTTAGTTTGCTCAAGTTAACATATATCTAAGTGGTAAATACCCTCTTTCTCTTCCCAAAAACTTGCACTTGAGTATATTGAGCATGAAATACAACTCTCCAATATCCATTTTATAAGATCATAGTACGTATTCATGCCTAGATACACAACATTAAAAATTGTATGCTTCCAAGCTCTCAGAGCCATGTTGATATTTGATTACAACATCTTAAGAGTAAAAGAGGGACCTGATAATTTAGTGCAAGGACAAGAACGAAAATCTAACAAACATTAATTTCAACTTATTAAACAAACATATATTCATAGCGAAGCATCTCTAATTTAATTCTGATCATGAAGGGAAATCATTCTAACCAAAATAATAGTCCACACTGCATATAAAATGAAAAGAATCCTAGTATGTTTATTGAAAAAATAGATTTAGATTTGTGAAGTTTGGACCTCATCCTCACTGATAAAATTGACTAAAATTGATCAAAACCTAAATAAAAACCACACTGACTTCATTCATGTCTCTTCTATAGAGTAGGTTTTGATGCCTTGTTACACACCATTCAAAAACATATGATTCCAACCTCTCATAGCCATGTTGAGTTCTGATTACAACATTTTAAGAGTAAAAGCAGGAATTGATAATTTAGTGCAAGGGAAAGAATGGAAAGATATCAAACATTGATTTCAACTTATTCAACAAACATGTATACAAAGTGAAGCATCTCTAAGTTAAAATTTCGGTCATGAGGGGAATTTGTTCTGATGAAAATAATAGTCCACACTACATATAAAATGAACATAATCCCAATATGTTGCTTGAAATATTAGATTAATATACGTGAAGTTTGAACCTCATCCTCACTCATAAAATTGACTACAACTAATCTAAACCTCAAAAAAAATCCCACTCAATATGTTCATGAGTCTGCTGCACACAATATTAAAACATTCATTCATAATTTTAAATTCAACAATATATTGGCTTCTTAAATCAAAACTTATGTTACAGTAATTAGAGGGGAACCCAACACTTTCATCCAAAGCAAGAGTTCAGGCCTCGATATCATTTGTCACATATTTCTTTAAATCTTTTCCACTTCCCCATGCATGACTCATGCCTCTTATACATCCCCAATCTGAAATCAAAATAAAGTGACACAACACTTCACCTGGATGCAAGTATGTTTCTTAAAATATAAAAAAATCTAGTTCTAACATCACCTAAGTCCAAGTGTGATAATGGAAACTATAGTGTAAGGAAATGCCATTCAAAACCAATTTCAAATACAAAATATTAGGCCTAAATACTTGATGAATTTTTGGTCATATGCTTTTGAAAATCATACTGATATGGCCCAACCTATACCCCTAAATATTCCTCTCCCATTTCGATGATCTTTTGCCCTACAATCTTCCAAATATGTGAATAAAAAAAAAAAATCCAATTACATATACTATTAATGAGTACTAGTCATTATATTCAATAACACTTTTTGGGGTTTACAATCACTAGTAATTTTGCCTACATTTTTTACTTCATAATGATATACACAGACCTCACTATGAGAGTAGCTTTGATATTCGTTATGTCTATGCTCTTATCCTTGTCTTCTACTTTAAGTGGTGTGTGAACAAATTTCAGTGGTCATGTTCCACTACCGTCCTTAATTTCAATATGTTGCTCTTTGATGACCCAATCATACAATTCATTAACACATTTCATAGTTTCATGTTTGCACTTTTCATGATCAAGTAGATCAATAGGCCTCAAGAAGGAAAGATAATCTCCAATGTTGATAGCATTCATCATAGAAAAGGATTCATAAATTTTGGCCCTATGTGCAGCTTCCAATTTAGGGCCTACACCCTTCGAACAAAAGACCTCTCGCCCAATATCATTTTGGTAATTCCATTTCTTTTAAATGACCTAAACAAGTTTCTCATGTTAATATGCCTTCCTTCATGACATGACTTCAGCATGACCCCCATCATGCATTGAACTTATTCATTTATTTCCTTAATGTGAGAATCAATCTTCTTTGGATTTAATGAGAAATGTTAAGAAAAAAGTGAGGCTTAATATTTTAAAATCAAATAAGAAACTTGCATCTCAAATATGGAGTGTGCACCTCAAAACCATCTTGGAAAATGGAAATATAAAGGCCCTTTATTCAAAGAATGCTACTTGATAGTTCTAATATATTAATGTTTATAACACTTGATACTACTTATAAAGGCAAGGATTTGGACTAATAAACTTCACTTATGCATTCATTCCATTGCACTGTTCTTGTCTAGTGCTTTACATGAAATAGTTATCCGTTAATTTAATTTTGTTACAACAGATTTGGAAATCCTTATGAATGCATGATAAGAAACAACTCTGCTAAATTTTGGGATATTTCTTTAAGTAATGTAGAATGCCATCATCTGCTAATGGATCATGATAACTGTAATTCAAATAATTCATATAATACCAGTTATTTCCTTGCAACCCTACACACATTATTGATAACATATTTTAGAAAAGTTATATCCAAATCTAGAAAAATAAATTGGAGCATTCAAAAAACCCTTTCCGAAAATAATGTTATTGCCAACAATTACACTTATGTTCCTTCAACAGAAGCAGGAGATTCCAAAAATAATGTTATTGCCAACAATTACACTTATGTTCCTTCAACACAAGCAGGAGATACCAAATCCCCGAAATCAAAATAAAAGTGACACAACAATTCACATGGATGAAAGTATGATTTTTAAAATATAAGGAAAAATAGTTCTTACATCACTTGAGCCCAAGTTTCACAATGGAAAAGAGAGTGCAAAGGAATGTCATTCAAAGCCAATTTCAAATACGCAATATTAGGCTTGAATACTTAATGAATTTTTTGTCCGATGATTTCGAAAAGCCTACTGATATGGCTGAATCTCTACCACTTATTATTCCTCTCCCAATGTCGTGATATCTTGCCCTACTGCCTCTGGAATTTGTAAAAAAGAAGAAAAAAATACCAATTATATATACTATTAATGTGTACCAATAATTGTATTAAAAAACACTATTTGGGATTGACACTCACTAGTAATTTTTGCCTGCATTTTTCACTTCATAATAATATAATCAAAGCTCATTATGAGAGTGGTTTTTATTTTCATCATGTCTAAGCTCTTATCCTGCTCTTTTGCTTCAAGTTGTGTGTAAACAAAGATTAGAGGTCGTGTTCCACTACCTTAAGTACAAGATGTTTCTCTTTGATGACTCGATCATACAATTCATTAACCCATTGCATAATTTCATGCATTCTCTTTTCATGACTTAGTAGATTGAGATACCTGAGGAAGGAAAGATAAACTCTAATGTTGAATTTTGATCAGAGAAAAGGATTCATAATTTTTGGCCCTATGTTTAGTTGCTAATTTGGCACCTGCACCCTTTGAACCAAAAAACCGTTGGCCCAATATCATTTTGGTAATGGAATTGGCTGTCAAGGACCCAAACATGTTTCTAATGTTAATACTCCTTCGTTATTGAGATGCCTTTAGCATGTTCACCATCATGCATTGAACTTATTCATTTCTTCATTTTATAACACCCTCCTCCCGCATCTACCCAAGGAACTGACCAACTAGGGTAAACATGTGACAAGAGGTTACTATGATATGATTCAACCTCCTAAGTCACATTAAGGAAGTGGAACTGATAGAAACACACCATACATACATTCAACATCTGTTTCAAGGCCCCTGGGAACCATGCCGACACTTCAGGAAGCTTGTCCCTCGATCCCACAAAGCTTTTGGATAACTTAACCCTAAGTCACTCTCATGTTATAGGTATCACAGTTTCTAAGCACCTCCATTCGCTTTTCACAAGCTTAAATGCTACTATTGTATAGACTCTTTTTTCTAGTACTGTGCCAACGTTTGTGGGATTTGAGCCATTTTTTACCTAGAACCTAGGTAACTTCCCAAAATTGAAACACATCTTCAGAAAAGTAAAATAACATGGAAATGATAGTACGAAATAAATTACAAGATTAAGACCTTGATTGGACCCATACTATCCATGATAGGAATTTCGTTAAAATCATCAAAAATATGTAATCTGTAGGTGTAAATAACAGATCTAGGAATAGGGGTTTCATACTTATTTGAGATTCACTATGAGGTATTGTTTTCTTATCATTTCAGCTGCAATTTCATCCATTAGGCCATAAATACATTGTTCAATCATACACAAGTAAAAACATATTGAGAGCCATACATAGTTGTTGTCATAACACATACATATGACCAACGTCATAGCAACAGAAATACCAATGAAATCACATCCATATGATCCACATATAATTCATTATAATACTCATAGAAATACTAGGAGAAATAACCATTCATTAATGATGCAAAATCCAAACCCGGAATGGGATTTCCACATTCCAGCCAACCATATAATGGCTGAGCCAAATCACTCTTCACCCATTTGCCCACGTGTCATATTCCAAGTGTAAATCTGGCACTCAAACCAAAACAACCAACCAGGGCATACAGAGGCTAAGCCACCATACCCTAATCAATAAAAACTATGATTTACCATAGTCCATTCGAAATCTCTAGGCCCGCATAATGAACACATCATAACAGTATTTATCATGATATCCACTAGATCAGTAGGTCAAACAAGTATAGATACCACCAGATTTCTCCACCTACACCGTGAGGAATTTTCTTGTCTCCTAGTCTCTCAGGTTGTACCACAATCTAAACTCGGATCATTAGGTCGTAAACGGAGACCCCATTCTCTCAGGATTTACTGCAATCCACACCAGATCACTAGGACCTAAATCGAGACCCACTCTCTAGGCTTTACCGCATATCCCAAACCCAGGATTACTAGGCCCAACATAGAGAAAACCACCTCTATGATTTACTGTATATCCTATCATTCACCAATAAGGACTCCTAGGCCCAATGGGGAAACACAACCCTAGCTTTACCACAACCCATAGTTTGGCTCAACGGTAACTAGGTCAGTGACTTTATCGTTCATAGATCCACCTCACTCAGCTTCGAATCAATCCGATAATTCAGCTCAACCAAACGCATGAGAATCTCATCACACCATGGATGTATGAAAATGACAAGGCTAGGCTAAAAACGCTGTTACACCTGGAAAAACTCATGCCGTAATAGCAAAAGAAGCACATGCAATACCATACATGCAAAATCTAGCAAGGAAATCACACAAGCAAATCGATACATGTAAGCATCCTTATGTAGCTTCTTGATGCTTCTCTTCCTTGCTTGATCCATCCTTCTTCTTGCCTTCTTTGCCTTTATTGATCCCATGCAAACCTAAGTAAGAAACTTGAGCCAAGAGCTTAACAATGACTAAGAGCTTCCAAACTGATACTCGTAAGCCTTTTTATTAATGAGACCTGTATTTCCTTCATTTTCCATTAGTTTCCTTCATTTTCCTCCTCACATGAAACCTTTTACCTTTCACCTTAATTTTCTCCTAATTTCCATTATTTTCATAAATAAATGTGTGAATTAATGATTCATGCCTTTCCAAATCCTTTTCCATTGCCTTTGCTAATTTCATTAGCCATTAAACTGACGAACACTCACACGAGGATGTTTTTCCCACCATTCAGCTTGGAATATGTGTCCCATCACCCTGGCCATATATATATTTTTACATGAATTTTTACTAGGGTTGTTACAGAACCGTCCCCCTTGGGGGAACACCATCCTTTGTGTTCAATGACACCTATAACCAACAATAATGCTGAAATCAAAACATACTACCCATGGAGCTTTATAACACAACTCATTTCAGTATTTACAATGACCAATACTGAAATATGACAAACATACTATTTACTAGAGCTTTATAAGACAACGCATTACTGTATTTACAATAATAACCACATATAAACACATACACATTTTTTTCACCTAGCAAATAACCATACTATCAGTGGAGCTTTATAAACTAGTTTGATACAATATTTAGAATAATATACACATATAGACATATATACATTTGCTCAACTAGTAAATAAAAGGATATGATGTATGCATCCACAACAAGGGAATTCAAAAGCTCACACCTCCACCCTCAAAGTAATATTAGGATTCACCTTCTTCCCAAGAAGTCTAGAATCCACTGCAAAGTCAAAGCTGTATCCAATGTCCAATACTACAATCTTGCACCACTTGTCCTCTCAATGAACAATTATCAGCTCATTTTTCTAGGGCGCACTCCCAATGTGCATGTGATTCCATCTGGAAATGGTCATGACTAAAACAAATATATCCCTGACCTTCCCTTCTATACTATATAGTCCATTGCGCAATCAGGTCACCCCTTCCATGTAGTCATTCACTTTCCAAGCTCCCGCACATCCTCTATCCCGAGGGATCCATCCCTTGGAAATCTTTCCTCTCATCAGAAGATTAGTGAACTAAGGCATATACCTTCCACAAAAGCATCATACTAGTCATAGTATGCTCATGGAAATCAATGGACACTATTGGTTACCATTTTTCCACAATGGCCCTACTCCTAAAGTGTCTTACTAGCATATTACTACATTTTCCTATCCCTTTCACTGACGCTGCTAATTCTTGGAGTCGATTTTGACCACTCAACCGGGCATGTTCATGCATTCCTATTCCAAGCACATAATTTCCATTAGATTCAAAATAAATTGAAATAACTCCAAATCATACCTCATTGGTAGCTCGTCCATAAGGTACACTTACAGTCCTGTTTACTTCATGTCATAATAATTCAAACTAACATCTTTGACCAAATCAAAATGTATATAACTATCACATTAGGTTAGCTCAAAACAAAACCATCATAGATCAAAATCATATATCACATGTAATCTCATAGACCAAAATCATGAATCATATGCATAATAAAACTGAAATACAATATTGATACTTGTCCTTCATCGATCGTTTCTTCTTCCTTTGTGCTTTCTGTACACACATTGGATCGCTTACCACAAACGACAAACATTGAGATCCTTCTCCTCAACCAAGTGCACATACGCATAGTGTGCATCACACACATACAATGATACATGACATACAACATCATGCAATACATGCACCCACACCTGAAATACCATACCTACATCTACACCCATTGTATGACATGAAACAATACATGTGCCTACATCGAGTGTACACCATCGCAATACATATTCTACCCAGAGTACAACATCATGAATACACACATCGCAATACAATGACTATACAATGTGCATACATAGTGTTGTGTAAGGTAAATCCCCTCTGCGGACAGTGGCGATCCCACTAGCCCGATAGGGGTCTAGCAAAAATCAAACATGTTGCATGCAAGCTCCTAATTGCATAATCAAAAAGTTGGTCATAAAGGCCTACCTCGAATCCAACACTATTCGTCGTGGAAGAAACGTCGCTCCTGTCCTCTAGCTTTGGCCGATCACTATCCTCGTGTTCCACGCATGGACACGTACAAAAACAAAGAACAATCCACAACAAGCGTAAAATCCAATATCATCGAATTATATATCAGTCAAGCAGGATATAACTCAAATATTACCAGAAGAATACGTGAGTGGAACCATAATAACAGTCGTTCATAATTCAATAAAAGAAGAGAAGAATTACAACCAATTAAAGCTTGACGCTGCAAATCTCCTCCAACTGGGTCAGCAGTTTGACATGCCTTGCAAAGCCACTTCCTCTGTCTGAATTTTGGAAACATAACTTCTCTCTCAGCTCTTACTATCTATCTAACATAATCTCAGCTCACTTTAGCTCAAAACTTCAACACTCTAACTCTAGCCTTCCAAAAACTCTCTTTCAATGTAGGATGAAAATGATTTATAGATGGCAGAGGAGAAAGTATTCATCGTATCCGGACACTTACTGAAGACTTGGTATTGTTTTAGAAGAGCCTTTGGACTGAGTTGTCATGGATGAAAAAGACGACACTCGATCGTATCCATGGGATTTTTCCTCAGGGAACTGCATGAGTAATGGAGGAAAAAACACTTCAGTGCGCGTTGGCCA
>APFE030657028.1:231354-246874 GCA_000404065.3 Pinus taeda
GACGCTTTAAAAATTGTACAATAGAGCCAGATTTAGCGCCAGGTTGCTCATCACAATTACAAAAAAAATGCACTAAAATCTGGCGCTAAATCTGGCGCAAATCGCTGGTTTTGTTGTAGTGGCTGCCCACAAGCAGATCAATCAACCTTCATGCTGGTCAACTGGAGAGTTTGACCCGACAGTCACCCCGAGACTGACTCCCCTCACAAATTGCATAGAGATTACAGACCTTGCCTACTCTGTTGATTGAGAAAATTTCACAGATAGGCTAGACAAGCACCCAATGCCCGTCCATGTCTCCCCCAAAAAATTGTGCAATTTTTCCAGCCAACCTACCAGTCAATCGACCGACTGCTCACCCGAAAAACTGTGCAGTTTTCATGAGCAAGCACTCTACTGCCCAACAGTCTGCTCATCTTAGAAATTGCGCAAAGGTGATCAACATAACAGCCTCCCAACATCAGCGTAGCTTTCTCCGCTAGCAGCTCCCAAAAGTTGACTGCCAATTCCCTCCAGAAATTGCATAGTTTTTGTTGCTAATGTCCCAACAGCTGCTGCTAGTTCCCTCGAATTACACAGTTTTGGTTGCCACACTCCCACTGCCTGCTCCTTCCAAAAATTGAGCAGATTTTATTTGCCCAACCTTCCTGTAGCCCAGATAGCTCCTCTTAAAAATGCACAATTTTGTCCTCCAGCTGAGCTAAACCCCACGAATAGTCACTATCGATCCGGATTGCCCATCTCCATCACTTAGTGACTTTTTGTAGTTTTCACCAACAGTGCCTGGAGCCTCCATCCCATCTCGAAACTCGCAACCTTGTCTCCTCTCCCGATCACCAACATTCGAAACAATCATGCATCATGGTAGAATAGGAGGTTTATGGATTTGATGTCGTCTCATTATGAGTGACTGAAAATATAAGAACATAGACAAACATGGCATGACGATAGATGGGATGAACTAAGGGAGTACATGTAGAAGGACATGTTCACCAACTGACAAACAAATGATGCATGCAAAGAGATGTGATCGTGAATGGATGATCATGCAAAGATGTGTTCGCGGACATACAAACAGACGAACATTCACGGATGTGTTCGTACACAAATGAACCTGTCATGCGTGCCAACATGCAAGCAAGGAGCAACGTGCGAATGTAACATCAAGTGAACCCAATGACCATTGAATACTCCACGCACCTTTCCATGCGGAGGTGAAGTTGTGAGACACCATGAGGACATCCATCACGAGCAACACTAAAAATCAACATGCACACCAAAAACAACACAAATGTACCAACATTTTCATGTCGAGTCTTGTCATGAGTCATGTTGTACACATCTTTATTGTGGGCCATGCTGTCAATTAATGTAATCTAACGTGGAATCCCAAGAGACCCAATTGTCATATGAAGAGTCATGTAAAGTTGAAAGGTCATGGAATTCAAACAGTCATGAGGGAAATCAAACAACCATAAGGGTTAGTTTCGCCCTTGGTTATAAATATGCGCTCATTTGTACATGCAAAGGAATTTTAACTCAGCTCCTCCCACATAGCCTTGAGAGTCTATAATTTTTTCTTCGAGGAGTAAGTAGTGGCTCCAACACCCTGCCCATGTGGTTAGTGATGTATGGTGTAACAATGTGTCTTGGAACTTTTGCTTAATTTAGAAGCCTGCTAACATGCCAACACATTATCACACATGTATTGTAAATGTTGTAAGGCTGATATTGAACACTTGTACTGCATGTTTCTTTAACCCATGCTTAACACTTGAACTCATTCAGTTGTTGTAATACATATATATTAATGAAAATGTGTTGTATGAACCGTTAACGTTAGCTCCCCGGAAATCAAACACACCTTTCATGTAAGCTTGTTATAACAACCATCGCACTCGCATGGACTCCTCTGCTGTGTGTTGTACATGTTATCTTTCCTTGTGTGTTGTGACTGCCACATCCATGTGGATTACTCTTCCGGAAGCTGTGCACATCCTGTTTTTTTGTGTGATCCTAACATAGTTGGGGCTTCCTCCCATTCGACATGGGACCCACTCCCACCCTCTCCCTCTAGAGTGAAAGAACCATTGACAAAAGTAACACTAGCAATCACCAGGCATGCAAACCTCACTACTCAAAGACAAAGAAAGCCACTCTCCTGTGCTGACAGGAAAGAGTTGAGGAAAATATTTAAGATAATGGCAACTGGGCCATCATAACGGATGGGACTCCCACACCAAACAGTGTGAGGTCTAGTTGGGACTTCATACCGAGGTGATCCCATGAATGTTGGCGGGTGTAGCACCGTCAACATTTCTAGCGTTAGAAGGAGGGCCGCCAGTTGTATATGGATGAATGTCCTCTCACACTCACTCCTCAAACATCTAGTTAAGGCCGTAACTCTTACTCCCTCTCACCTATGCGTGACTCTGCAGTTGGTTATGTCTCACCTCCCAACACTGAACACGAAATTCCATATCATCACCTTTGCTCCGTCTATCCCATCACCCACCAGTTTGCGAAAGCAGTTGGAGTAATCCCAGGCATACATCACCTTCCATATGCATAAAAGAAGCCTAAATCCACTCCCATAAGGGTTGATGTATCATCAGTGGAAGAAGTAGTTCTTGCCACACTTGAAGTTCTGGTAGAAGCTATTGAAGATGGAGAGGAACATCTGGTCTTCTAACAACGAGAATGAGACACCCTTGTGATCTTGACATCAGAATCTGGTACAGGAGGCAGAGGGGAAGGCAAAAAAGGAGGCCGATGCGAAGACGAACCAATCGATTCATAGTCAAAACCATCAGATTCTAAAGAAGAGGAGGAGGACAAAGAAGAAGAAGATATGGCTGACCAAAATTTGGAATGGATGAATTAGGGACAATTGGCTCTCCTGGGTGCTTTGCACAAGATGCCAAAGCGAGCGGAGAGAATGAACATCAAGTTCAACCCTTATAGCAGAGTGAAGGCCGAAGACCATTTGGACAACTTCTACCTGTAACTGCAAACCCTTGAGGTATGGTATAACGAGGTAGCATGTAGATTGTTTCCATGTACCTTGGACAGTCGCACAACTACATGGTATCACAACCTTCCAGCCAACTCCATACAGAATTGGGGTGCATTCAAACGCATGTTTCTTGAAAAGTTTTCTGATGACAAGACCCCAACTATGTTACTCAAAGAATTTGGAAGCTTGAAGATGGAGGGGAAAGAAAAGGTGAAGGATTTCAATCAGAGGTTTACACACATATTGAACAAGTTTGCAGCAGACACCAAAACTGATGACTCCATTATTGTTGATTACTACACGTCTGCACTGCCGACCAACATTACGTAGTTTGTCAAGCGAGCTGTGAAACCAATACTATTGGAAAATTGTGAAGAGGCTATTGTTGTTGAGAAATACTTGCACACAATTGGAGTCATCAAGGATAATGAACAAGCAAAGGACTCCAAAGACATGAGCAAGAAGTCCTAGGCGATGGCGAGAAAAGGTAGAGATAAGGAAACAAATGATATTGAAACCCTCACTCGCCTCGTTAAGAACTTGACAACAGAAGTGTCTGAGATTAAACAATGAAAAAAGGACACGTATGTGAGCATCCATCCGCCCAGACAAAGACAAGGAAGCATCTCATCAGGCAGCAACCGGTACTGTGAAAAAACTGTGTAGAGCTCTATGTTCCACCTCGATCAGTGCAAAAATTCTGAGTTTTATTCATTCCACGAGGAACATCGCCCAAAGAACTCTTGTTCAGATTGGAAGTGAGTCGCAAGCTCTGTATGCAATCATACACTTGACATAGAAAACAATATGCAAGAACAACCGGAAGAGAAAGATAATGACAAAGATGTTGTAGCTAATGAAGTATCAAGTTCTAGGCATGTGGCGAACATGTATCAGTGCTTGCAAGAAGCATCGAAGGTGAACACCAAGATACAGCCCCAAAAGAAAAATGACCATTACAATCTTAGGATTAAAGGGGCTCCCCTTACACTTGGGGAAGCACAAGAAAAGATGAAACTGTTTTTGAAGAAGGATGATCCACCAGCCACCCCAAAGTAAAAAACATAAAACAAGTCCGGGAAGACGACAAAAGACAAGAGTACGTCCATGAGAAGAAAACTATAGAACACTTTGTCGGACAACACAAACATAAGTCTTACCCCGGACACCTCGGTGAGTCTACCACCTTTTCACTACAACATTGTAGATGAGATGAATAAAATTCGTGCAAACATCGGTTTGTTTGAGTTACCTAAGATCCAAATTCAGGGAGACATCTTGTTGTGCGCATTGGGACATACAACAACTGACAGTGCAACCTCTACCATCAAGGGAGTCAACACACCTCCCGGATTACTTTCCACTGTGCTAAACACACTCCGGATGGAAGAAGCAAACTCAGGTTGCCCTCCATTCCTTCTCTCATTTTAAGTTTTTAACTGCAATGTTCACAATTGCTTGGTTGATTTTGGTGCGCCAACCAACATCATCCTGCTCTCCATTGCTAAAAATATCAATGCACAATGGAGCAAGATATCCACGTAAATCATCCAACTTGATCAAACATCTGTACCAGCCATTGGTAAACTCTGAGATGTGATCATCCTACTATCTCACGACAGTCGAATCCACTAATGCATCAACATTTTTGTTGTGGACATACCAGAATCATATGGATTACTACTTAGCAGAGATTAGTCCAGCAAGATGAACGAATATTTTGCTACGGACTGGCCGCACATGTGGTTTCCATATAAGGGAAGAGAAAACCAAATCTGGGTGTTATTTGAGAGGTATATGAGGCACAATGTCACTCCAATCAATGGTGAGAACGAACCATTGGCCTTCACAAAACTTATGTTTGGAAACTACCTCCTGGAGACAACGATGGGGTGTTATCCTGCACAGCCAGCATCAACCCCACCAAGCACACAGTTGGGTCTCCTTCCTTTCCCAACTGATGGTAATGAAACATGTACAATACATTGTACCAATACTAGCAGTAGCAGTAGAAACAGTAGTAGAAGTAGTACAAGCGCGTCAAACGGTCCGTGTACAGACAAGTTGTGGGCCATGTACTTTGACAGATCAAAGACATATGATGACTCAGGAGCCGGGAGTGTCTTGATCGACCCATACAATAGGAAGCATCTAGTTTCAAGTCGCTTGGAGTTCAAGTACATGAACAATGTTGCTGAGGATGAAGCACTCGTGTTGGGCTTGCAGAAATCCATCAACCTCAACATGGTCACGCTCAAAGTGGTAGGTGATTTAGAGATAGTGGTATGATAGGTACATAACACCATTCATTGTTTGTCACCGCATCTCAAAATTTACCAGTGTTAGTGTCAGTATTTTCATCCTGCCATCAATGATAAAAAATCCTCTTTTCATATCATATTAGGGTCCCACTCATAAATTTTTGTCATTTCACTAGGTCATCATTCAAAAATTTAGTCACTGATGGTGGCTCTAGTCCAAAAACATCACTCTTCCCTAAATTTGATTACTTACTGGCATAGTTTCATACCTTGATAACTGTACATCATCCATAAAATCAATATCATCATGTCATCTTGAAATTCAGTCCTTCAAAGTCTCATTAGGTCTTTAGGGTTTTCCAAGGTTTCATTAGGTCTTTTAGGGTTTTTCAAGGTTCCAATAAAGCTCCATTCCATTGTATAAGACCAACAAGTAAATAATGATTCAATAAACTTCTCTTCACTATGTGAAGATGACTTGTAAACAAAAAATTCTTGTTTTAGCATTGAAATTTTGGTTCTAAAATTTAATATTTTTTTATTTTCATTTTGTAATTTTATGTCATTTAAATGTAATAAGTGCAAGGTTCCCAAGCTGCTAACGCAGTGTTCCAAGCATGCCAAAGCACCAAAAATTCAAATCCAAGAGTTCTTATTTTATCAATTTATCAAATGTCAAAGGAAAAATTCCAAGAGTGAAAGGGTATTTTGCAAGGTTTCAAAAGATGATTTGTAACATTAGCAAAGTGGGTTTAAAATCACAAAATTAAATTCACTCAAGTATTAAAGCCCTCATGACATCAAAACAAACTTCATTTTCTCTTGCCATCCTCAAGCAACCTCAGCAGAGCAAGAAAATCCAAGAAAGAAAGGTAAAATTTACAAAACAGAAGCAGTGCTACACTCCTGGAAGAAGGAGGGCGCGACTAAGTGTTACGTTGCACACCTGAGTGTTACACTTTGTGCTTGAGTGTTTCATTGCGTGCCTACTTTGTACGATGCATGCTTTCCTGACTTCCACAACAAAAGCCAGAAACACCTCCAAACTTCACAATATCGCCCTCAATCTTTCAGCAGTGGTTTCTCACGACTCCTTCAAGTAAGTTACACAGAGTGCACTATTCCTCCTCTCCATCAAGTAGATTTACATGGTGTTTACATTGTTGTCAAAGAAATTTGGTGTCTACTTCATTTGAAACCCTAGTTTACTCCTAAATTCCCATTACACTCCCATTCCATTTCATAACACTCCCTAAACCTTTCCTTTCCATACCCACATTGAAATAAACCCTTTTCCAAAACCCCTGTATCACATTATCCCCTTTCCCCTAAGCCCTTTAATCCTAAACCCTAAGCCCTAGGTATTCTAATTTCCTAGGCTTCCAGAATCCCTAACCTATAATTAATTTCCCATTCCCAATTCCCTTATCATTCCTACTCCCTGTCACTTCCCTTAAATCATAAACCCTTTCCCTCATCTCTCTAAATTTCTTCATACCATTCCATACCCCCTTTACCTACATTCCACTATCTTCATATCTCCCTAGGGTTTTGATAATAAGACACCTATGGAAAAAGAACAGAACATAAATTACAGTGGAGGAGAAGAAATAAAGGAGAGGAGGCCAAACAAAGGAGGGGGAATCCTTAGACTTGAGCCAAAACATACCAGGGAACTCATGGCATCTTCCATGACTGTGACATGTTTTAAACATTTAGGATGTTTTGAATTCTTTGAGAAAATACAAAAGGTCCAACATCATCCTATGTTGAGAAAAATATTCATCTCCAATCTCCATGACAACCAAGTAACCCTTGTTGGTGTCACTTTCACTGTGTCCACTTCCATCATATCAGCTGCTACTGGAATCCCAGATGTTGGGGGAAAATGGTTCAAGCAAAAAGACTTGGAGGAGGATTACTATGAACCATACAACAAACCTAGATACAAGAATGAAAGAAAGATGATTTTTCCTTTCTCTTACCTTCTGGAGAGATATGTTCCCATGATGAAAATCATCATGAAATACTTTTCTTGTGAAGGTAGGTTCTCTATACTTTACACCTATCATATCCGGCTACTCATACACTTCACAAGGGTCAAGATTCTCAGCATACCTTATTTTCTCTTCCAGAGCATTGACAAGATGGCATATATTGTCTAAAAGAGAGAATATGAGCATCAAATGAAAAGTATTTTTCACCACTCCCTCATCAAAATCATTGTCGTCCATCACCTCAAACAATTGAACGTTTCATGGAGTACTTTCATAGCTAATGACATATTCATTAATCTATCTATTCAGCATGCACAAGATGTGCCTTCACCATCTCATCCTTCCACAACCATTCCTCCATCTTAGCCCACAGTTCATGCATCATCATTAGATCAGTCTCCTTCACCCATTTCGCCACCATCATCTCCATTTCACATTGAGACTAGGTCACCTAGTAGAGTTGAGATCAGTGATCCTCAACAAACTAAGCAGGCTGAGATAGAGCTGTTGGAAAAAACATACCAGAGAGGTCATGGGTATGTGTTTTCCCCACACATTGTGGGAGGGGCCTTGCCTTCTACATCGACAAAGCAGGTAGACAAAAGAAAACAAAAGATGACCGAGGCAGAGATCAAGCATGAGGAGGAGGAGCTCCGTGAAACAGAACAAGATTTTGACCTTGTTGACCTATATGAGCATGATGATAATGAGGACATTAGAATAGTCATCAATGAGAAAGAAGCCAATATTAAGGAGCTACAAACTAATCTTGATAGGTCTAAATTTATCATTAACTTTCTTGAGCAGGAGAACCAACAGTTGAAGACAAAGCACTTCATTGGTGAAGTGAAATTCATCAAAGCTAAAAGAGAGGCAGAAAAATCTAAAGTCTTACTTGAAGAGACACTAGAAAGATATGGTGTGACAGATGAAACAGAAGAAAAAGCACCAAGACAAAGGCCTAGGACTAGAGGGTTGAAAAATGCTCTAGAATTAGAGAATAAAAGAGAAGCTGAACTTACTAATCAACTCAAATTGAATGAAAAGCTTGCCACCATGATCAATGAAGACTGGGAGTATTGGCTCGATAGGGTCAATTAACATCTTGAGAAGCTCTTAGACAAGGCAAAGAAAGACAATGAAATTCAAAGAAGGATGGAAAAGCATTATGCCAAAAGAGACAAAATTGCAAGGGCAAAGTTTAGAAGAGCTAATGCAAAGATTGAAGCCCTAAACAAGAAAGAAGAGGAAGGAAGGCTTGACATCCTTGTTGAAGCCTCACTCCATGCATAAACCAAATGATTAGTAGTCATTTCACCAATTTTAAAAAATTTTGGGGTGATTTTTGAAGTTTTTGTGTTTTTCAACGATCCTAGACACTTTGTGACAGCCATAATGCCAGGCGCATAACGCCCTAGGCATTGTACTTTTGTTTGAGGCACGTTTTGGCCAACTGAAGACCACTAGTAGATGAAAAATGATGAATACATCCATAAATCAACTTTTCCAGACTTGTTTTGCACAATTGGTAGTGAAAAGGTGAAAAAAACACACAAAAAAATCAATGTTCTGCCTCCTTTTTCACCTTGGTGTTGTGCACTAAGAAGTCTTGTGAGAAACACATTTTGAGGGGCCAAATCAAGACCATTCTACAAAATAAAGACATATCTCAAAAATATACTGGATAGGCTTTCCAACAAGCCATCTTGAGTCTAGTTTCGACACTAGTAGGGCAATCAAAACTTGGCTGCAACATGGAGGGCGCCCCTAGCAAAGAGATGGCGCGCCTGGCACAAAAATGGCATGTTTGACAAATGACTGAAATTTTTTAATTTTCACTGCATTTTTTACTTTTATCTTGGGAAATGATGATTTCACTTATGTAATTGATGAAATAAATGTAATTATCATGTTTTTACTATTACCTAGGGTAAATATATTAGGTAAATGTACTCAATGAGGTGTAATGAATCAGTTCACTTAAGTTAGGGATGAGTCCCTTGGACCTCCCTACACTTCATCTTTCAGCTCAGTTTTTTTTGGAACTGCTCCTCCTCTCATGGATTCGACCCCTGAGGTTGGGAGGAGTTTGTTCGAGTCCTATATAACGTAAATTTTCAGTCAATCCATAGGTTGGACTCAGTTGGATATTGTTGTATTGATCAAAGATACTAGTGTAATCAGTATTTGGCAAAAAGTTAATGTATGAGTTGCAACTATTTTGATGGAATACCTATTGTATGTCATTTTGACATAGTTTCTTTTTATGTTTCATATGTTTGGATGTTTTTTACTCTCATGTTTCATTTCACTTCTATGATATGTTGATTTTCAAGTTGATGAGCAGAATACATCTTACATGCTCTATTTTTGGGAAATCTTCATAATTTGCCCATTTTTTTTAGTTTATAAAGAATGCATGCTTGTCTTTCTCTTTCTAGCACCTCATCTCTCTGATCCATTTCACTCAAGAACCTTAAAGTGTTTGAATGTCTACCTACTTTTCTCCATCAAATGTCTACAATCATACCCTTTTTTTCCCTGAACTAATCTCTTTGACCTAATCTTTAGCTAGCAACCCAATTTCAAACAATAAAACCCTTTTGCACATCATAACTAGCATAAAACCCTAATTCATCGAGCCCTCTTGGCTATGATTTTATGGAGAAAGCCCTCTCCGGCTTGGTAGGGCCAGATACCAAGTCAAAAGGTTGGTTTGTGGTTACTTCAGCTAGACTCTTCCTTAGCCTTGGAGATCCAGAGGAGTGATAACAACCAGCAAGAAGTATGCTAACTAATCTCTAACTTCCAAGCATTTAACATCATTGTTGTACCACGTACGCATAATGCAGCTGCCAATGCTTTGGCAAATGCAGCTTCAAGAATGTCACCGATTAGGAATAGATTTACTATTGAAATTTTGTACAAACCATCTATCTCGGATAACATAACTAACTTATGCGTGTTTAATGATGATCAACAGATACTGCATTCCATGGCCAAATTTGACGTCTTCAAAGATGCAGTGATAGATGATGACGAGCACGAGTGCTCTCTATAAGCATAAGTTGTTAAAAAGAAAGGCCACCTTATCAGGAAGGGTGTGGCATCTTTGGAAAAGCTTTATGACTTGCAAGAATGTTTTCAGGGGACGAGGAACAACAAAACCCACAACTCCACCATGATGCACAACTTAATCAACTTGGGAACAGAACAAGATCTGAAGTTTGTCAATCTCGACACATGTTGTACACAGCAAGAGCAACAAACCTTTGTCCGCCTGTTCAAACAGTACCGAGATGTGTTTGCATGGATGTACGATCATTCTGATCAAAGAAGGGGTCAAGACATATCAACAAAAGATGAGGAAAGTACACCCATCACTTGAACCCCTCATACAAAAAGAGCTTACGAAGTTGTTGGATGCACGGATCATATACAAAGTTTATCATTCCACATGGGTTTCAAACCTTTTTCCTATACACAAGAAGTCTGGGGAAATCCGCTTGTGTGTTGATTTCTGGAACATGAATCGAGCCTTGGACAAAGATATCTACCTAATGCTGTCTATGGACCACATTCTGCAAACAGTATATGGGGCACAGATGTTTTCCCTACTTGACAATTTTTCAAGATACAACCAGGTTCTGGTAGCAGAACCTGACAAACTTAAGACTACCTTCTGTACCAAGTGGGGTATGTTCACTTACAAACGAATGTTGTTTGGGCTTGTGAATGTAAGCACAACCTTTCAGCACACCATGGATATCACTTTTCGTGAAATCATCAGACAGAGCATAGTGGTATACCTTGATGATGTGGTTGTGTTCTCAGGAAGACGTGAGGACCACATATGCCATCTGAAGAAAAATTTTGAGCGATGCAAGAAATACAGGATTTCCTTGAATCCAAAAAAAGAGCGTATTCGCAGTGTCTGAGGGGAACCCTCTCGGACACATTGTTACCAAAACCAGGATCAAGGTGGATCCAAATCGGGTCCAGGATATTATACAGATCCCTCACCTAGCCAACGAGAAAGCCATTCAATTCTTCTTGGGCAAGATAAACTTCTGAAATTTCATCTCGGATTATGCGTAGATAGTCAAGCCCATGTAGGACATGATCAAGAAAGATGCAGTCTACAACTGGGGTAAGAAGGAAAAGTATGCATTCACCTGTATCAAGTAGGCTATTGTAGAAGCGCTTCCACTATACAGCCCAAACTTCAAGAAGGATTTATTTCTATACACCTTCACCTCTAATAATTCGCTCACTGCAATACTCACTCAGAAGGACGAGATGAACGATGAACGTCCCATCTCCTTCATGAGCGCAAGCAGGCAAGGACTAGAACTCAACTACCTCTCCATTGACAAGAAAGTGTATGAAATTTACAAAGAAATGAAACACTTCAGGCCCTACTTGTTGAAGAACCATTGCATAGTCTACGTCCCTCACCCAACACTGCGCACATTACTTATACAACAAGAACTAGGTGAACGGCGTGAAAAATAGATGACAGGATTGCAAGATTATGATCTTCGAATCAAGCCAGTTCACATGATCAAAGGACATGGGCTCTGCAAACTTACCATTGAAGTAGTACACGCACCGGAGAGTGAAGAAGAGCTCATCAGTTGGGAGTGGGAAGTTGAGATGTATGATATAAGGCGAGAAACACCCATTGAAGAAGAAACCTCTCAATACGTAGATGTGCACCAGTACCTTGAGCATGACACTGTACCCTCTAACGTTTTCATTATATGGAACAGGGAATTGTGCCTCAAAGATTTAGCATATCAATCGATGCATGGAGTGCTTTACAGGAAACACATCAATGAAGTTCTACTCCTGGAGGCACGTGAATCAGAGAAGGTATTACAAGATCTACATGATGAACCTGCTAGGGGTCACTTTGCGTGAAAACCCACTACACACAAAGTTATGTAAGCCAGTTTCTACTCGCCCACATTATTCAAGGATTTACATGCTTATGCCCGCAAGTGCCCAGTTTGTCAGTGATGCGCTGGTAGAAGACAAAGGTCTGCAGCCTCACTACACCCTATTGCAATGACCGAACCATTCCAACAATGGGGCCTGGACATCATTGGGGATATTTTCACATATTTGTCAAAACAACACCGCTACATCCTAATAGCAACTAATTACTTCACGCAGTGGACAGAGGCAGTTCCGCTCAAACAAGTGAATGGCTAGGAGGTCATCAGCTTCCTCCAACATAACATTGTCTCATGCTTCGACGTTCTAGTATCACTTGTTTTTGATATTTCAACGTACTTTTTATCTTTAAAACTTTATGATTTTGCATTAAAAATGGTATTATGTTGAAACAATCATCTAAATAATACCCGCAAGGAAATAGTCTCGCAGAATCCATGAACAAAACCTTATCCGCATAATGAAAAAAACAGTTTTCTTTGAGCAGTGCAACTGGCATATCGCCCTGACAAATTCATTATGGGTTGACTGCATAACACCCAAGCCCTATCTAAATACCTCGCCGTACTTCCTGGTCTATGGTAAGGAAGCCATCCTTCCACCCAATATCTACTTGCCTGCACTTCATCTATCCCAAGAATCCCAAGGCAAGCCTTGCTAGCTTGTTCAACATAGGATGGATACACTCCACAAGCTTCATGAAGAAAGGATGAAAACAAAATAAGAATTTACACTCCAACAAAACCGTATCAAGAGATGGTTCAATAAGAAGTATGCAGGGAAAATTATCTTCGATGTTGGTGACTTGGTTCTAAAATCGGATAAGTCCCATGAAGACAAAGGCAAGCATATGAAGTTCCAGTCCCTATGGATTGGTCTGTACACAGTCAATGAGAAACTTGGTCCACACACATACCTTCTACAATCACTTAACGAGAGGATTGAAAACCTTCCTGTCAACGGCCAAGATATCATCCACTACTTCCAGTAGGTCGAGCCATGCCTCATGCCATGTACATAGTCTTCTTGCTACTTATTGTTTTCATTTTGTTTTCCTTGCTTACTATCTTTGTTTTCATTTGGTTTTCTTCCCTTACTATTTTTTGTTCGTTTGTTAGAGTTGCTTAATACCTTTCTATTTTTGTTTTCTAGAAATAAATGTTGTCATCTACTGAGTTCTAGCTTTTGAATGAGTACGTGGCTGAGATATAAAGAGACTTGTGACATTGTAGCAATTTTCCAGCCTTATGTGTGTCTTCTCCATCCTTGGTTATAACCTTTGGTTGATGAAGTCTTGACAGAAAATACGAGCCATCTACAAGGAAATTTTGATCTAACCATGAACCTATGTCCACACTGGGAAGCCCCATGCCGATACTCAGCCTTCTTCTCTATGTGTTCATGCTCATCCAACTAGTAGAAATGGAGAAGGGGAAAATCTAAATTAGCAAACCTATGTCAGAGTCCTTACATGCTTATTTGAAGGAACAACCTCTTCTACTCTCCATAAGTCAGGATCCCTCTTCTGCACCAAAAATAAATAAGTGCCTATGCACAATACTCTTAATAAAAAATGCAAAGGGGAAGAAGAGAAAGGTTTCTTGCACAGAGAGGTGAAGCATGCAACTCCACCGAGGTACTGACTAGGCTCATTGGCAATGTATCAATGCGTGTTCCTGTGTGACTTTGTCGGGGTACTTTCCAGGCCTACTGGAAGTGGAGCAGAACCAGAGATGAAAACTTATACTCTAAAAATATTCAACTTATGAGTTAAACTACACTTCCTCATTTCGAAACACTATGATCAAGCTGAACTTTTGATTGTGTTTGAGTGAGTGGGCAAAAGGTGAACCATAAATGTCCATGGGGTAAGTGGGGAAGCCGAAATGACCCACACAATGATTCAATACTCCCCGAAAGACCAAGGCCATGTGTTGATAATGAACCAAAACAGAGAAGCTAGAGTTCTATGAGTGTGTCCCCAAGTTTTATAGCAGCTGCAAACCCTCCAAAATTTTGGCCTGCATCCAATTTTGGAGCCTACTTTGAGAGTTTTACTTGATGACTTCACGCGCTCAGGTTCATACCGTGAGCTCGTGTGACTCTTCACACCCACCTTGCTTAATCATTCCACCGATAAATTTTTCATGTTGATGTCAATGTCATGCTTGCGACCATGTTCTAACCATACACAAGGTCTTTTCTTCGTGTGTACTTGTTGTGTTTTCTATGTAAATATACGTCGCACTCACACACAATGTCATATACACTGTCATGCAAGTGTTGTCACGGTCATCCAACGATCAATCACAAGCATCGCACTTGTCGCTCACACTGTCGGTCAGTCATGTTGAGCATATGTGTCTGGATGGTTTGAGTCGTCTCGTCGTCAAGTCATGTAAGTGTGTGTTTGCAAGATCACGTATGCATATTTTCACTAGTTCACACACTTAGTAATTTTGCCGGATTTCTGACTACTGGATTCCCCTCTGACATTTGGACCTTCACCTTGCCATCGACTCAATCACTTGTCACCCAAAACAGCGCAAAAGCACCAAGCAAGCCATTTCTATTTGCGCTACCCACAAGAAAATCAATCAACCTTCGTGCTGGTCAACTAGAGAGTTTGACCTGGAAGTCACCCTGAGATTGACTCCCCTCACAAATTTTGCAGAGGCTACAGACCTTGCCCACTTTGCTAACTGAGAAAATTATGCAGACAGGCTGGATAGACACCCAATGCATGTCCCTGTGTACCCCATAAAATTGTGTAGTTTTTCTAGCTAGCCCACCAGTTAGCCGACTAGATGCTCACCCGGAAAACTGGGCAGTTTTCATGAGCAAGCCCTCTGCTGCCCAGCAATCCACTCAGGTCAAAAACTGCGCAAAGGTGATCAGCAAGCGAGTCTCCCAACATCAGTGCAATTTTCCCCGCTAGCAACTCCCAATAGCTGACTGCTAGTTCTTCCCAGGAATTGCGCAGCTTTTGTTGCCAATGTATCAATAGTCAGCTGCCAGTTGTTGGGTTGTGTTATATTCTTTCCACGACTAACCTACGTAGTGAAGCGGGGGGTTAGAGGGGGGGCGGCAGCCCCCCCTGTCCGGGGGGTTTGAGGGTGGCAGGTAGCCCCCCTCTACGGGGTTCGGGGCAGCACCCCGAGAAAATTTTTTTTTTGGACCCTATATTAGGTTGGGCGAACCTACCTATGGTTTTTCGGTCCATGGTTTTGGACGTGATGGTTTTCGGTCCATGGTATTGGATGCTTCGTCATGTATAAATATGTATT
>APFE030657028.1:246884-284146 GCA_000404065.3 Pinus taeda
TTTTTTTGTTAATACATGTCTATTTTCTAACAGCGTCTATATATGTATACAGATGTTGGCACAGAGCGACCAGCTGACGTGCCCCATAATGTGTGCAGAGCACAACCCGTAGTAGACCCTCAGGTAGAGGGTGAGGATGATCTTATGTAGAACCTTGAGGCACTAACTCGAGGTATCCCAGACTACGGCAGGTTAGCAGATGTGCCTAGAGGTTATCAGAGGCATACAGTGGGGGTGTCTACTCGTGTCCACCGTCTGTTGAGACGTTTGGTGCGAGTAGTGACATGCTACCACGAGCATAACCGTGCCTAGATATCTAGGTTTCATTTTTGTACATTTTGAGGAGTACGCTGTCAGCGGCTGTATAGACTTTGACATGTATTATTTTTGTAACGCGCGGGGCGCGAACACTTTGACACACACATATATATATATACATATCGATTTTTTGGATGGATCTTGTACATATGATGATGTTGCAATTATGCTATGCAAATGTATCAGTTGCATAACATGTGACCCATGCGTTTTTTGTATGTTTATATGCTTATGTTTTATTCCTAGATGGATCTTGTACATGTGACTATGTGTTTTATATGCTATGCGACTATTGGACACATATGTAATCTAATGTATCTAGCGCATAACAAACGACCCATTGGAACGTATATACACGCACATATTTTATTCTTTATACAAGATTTTATTTTTTATACAAGCTTAAAAGCACGTGACATACATGCAAACTATGCTTGATGGGAAGTGAAACGGGCGTGCCCCCAAACATCGTGTATCAAAGTGATGTATCAATCCGAGGTATATGCCCCCCAAGCTTCAATCCATTGAAAATGGGTTGAAGGTTGAGTAAACAGTTATGTGTTCGAAAAACACGAACACCCGGTTCATTGTTTTAACGAGGTTGACATAATGGATATGAACTATCCTCGAAATAGACAGTTTCATTGTTTAACGAGGTTGAGACATTAAGAAAACTATCCTCGATACTTGTTTCATGGTTTAACGAGCTTGACACAAGATCAGGAACTATGCTCGACACTTGTTTCATTGTTTAATGAGCTTGACACAAGATCAGGAACTATGCTCGACAAGTCCGTTCGGCCGTGTAATCGACGACCTCTCCTCGGTCAACAACTGAAAGCAAAGTCTGATGCACAAACAGGCTTTGCTTCTTCTTCGACTGGACCGTTCATTTATTAAGGAGCTTGACATAGGATGATGAACTATGCTCCGACCAATCATGTTTCATTTTTTAACGAGGTTGCCACAAGATCAAAACCATCCTCGATGTTCCTTATTTCATTTTTTAGGGAGCTTGATAGAGGGAAAAAACTATGCTCCGCCCAGTCTTCATCATAATGAGGAGGAAGCCGGGGCTTCCAGGAGTGGCGCTCTCGATGGGAGATCAACACCGTGGAGACTGGTATCTAATGCCCCCAAAGCACTTTTGACCATGTGGGTAGTGCTAGGCAGAGGCGGGGGAAAGGTACTCACATAGTTGACCTGCAAGGAGGCAGAGGCAACTGACGGATGAGAACCGGGAGGAGGTGACAACGGCAGAGGGGGGCTAAAAAATGACAACTGGTCAATAGTGACAATCTGTCCGTTGTGTGGAAAGCAGATTACGCGGAAAAGCGAAGAAACGATAGCCCCCATGGCATAAATGTAGTCACGACCAAGGAGAAAATTGTTTCCAAGAGCATTTTGGATAACCATGACGTCTATATAGACGGTTTTGCCGCCCAAAGTAATAGGTAGCTGTGGGAGGATTCCTAAAGATGGACATGCTCTTTCGTCAAAAGCCAACAGAGTATGCATGATCGGCTTAAGTGGCGGGGAACCGAGAGCTTGCCAAGTAGTATACGGCATAAGACTAGCCGATGCGCCTTCATCCATGACGGTGCCAGGTAGGGCCATGTCATAGGCATGTACAGTGATCTGGAAAGGTACATGGGATGGAAGGCGATATGAGGTCAAGTGACTCCAATCAAAGGAGATAGCTGAACTGCGGGGAGGGGGAAGCAGATAACCGCCCCTATGCTCGAACGGAGCCGGTGGAGGACCCTCTGTATCAAAATAGATAAGAGGATCGTCGTCAGATTCAGGAGAGTTTGACGAAACATGAAGAACCTGTTTATGACCGTCGTCTAGAACAGGTTGGTCGACTGATGGTAAACTCGAACTGGCACAATCGCCGACCAATGGTTGATCGGGAACAGGCTGGATGGAACCAGGTGCAGGAAGAGGAGACTGAACAAGAGAGGTATGCGAACCAACCTTGTCGTCAGTAGAAGGACAATCTGCGAAGGCAGAAAGACGCTGATATCCAGCGGGGAGTTGGGGTGGAGGATCTGCAAGACTTTCCAACATAGAGGAGGCTTTGTCCATGAGTGGACAAAGGTGAAGGAAGTGATGACCTTCACAAAGTTTGCAAGGGAGTCAAATCTTCCCTTTGCCTTTCGTATTCCCAACTACAGGGGTATCATTGCTGTGAGGGACAGAGGACGATGATGGACGGGCTGGATCACGAGCCCATATCCTCAAGACCCTGGGAATGCCAGGACAATCTCAAAGGAGGTGGTTTTCCTTGCATAGTTTGCACGGGAACTTGACCTTGGGTGGAAGGGTAGGAAGGAGTCCGTCTTCCGTTGTCCATGGTGGAACAACAGTTGTGCTGGTAGTCTTCTTTGTGTTTGTGACCATTCCCTTGTTTGACTTCTTCTTCTTTTCCTTCTTCTTCTTCTTGTCAGCTACCTGGGTACTTCCACCAGGCAAAGAAGGAGGCGTTGAAGTAGGTGTCGAAGGGGTGGGGTCCACCTTTGGTTCAACTGGGTGTTGAGTAGGCGGAGGGACTGATGTAGTATCAGCCGACATAGAAGGGACCACAGAGTTTGAAAATAGCCAGACTGGTAACCCAACAGTTAACTCTGGGAGAGTTAGTGTTGCCATATAAAGGGCACCAGCATTTCCAGGAGCAGGGAAACGACCAGCATCCCCATCAGGTGGGGGACTTAGGTTGATGAATCCCGGGAAATTTGCCATGTAAAGACGAAGTCCTAGTCAAACTAGCGCACTCAAGATCTAAAAGGGTAATGTGAACGTGGTCAGATAAATTATTAAGACACTTGACTTGACCTTTTCATTTTTAAAGAGTCGAGAAAAGGACGAAAAGATGACTCTAGTCTCCTTCGATTTTTTAATGAGCACGAAGTGACAAGCCGCTCACTTACACCTTTTCTGTTACACAGTCTGAAAAGGATCAAAAGCTGACTAGAAGATCACCAAGGACTTCCCGTACTGCAGTCAATCTTCCCGAATGCTATGTTCAGTGCATTACGGTTCGTAGGGCGGTAGACTCGGCTTCCTATGGATCAAAGGTTGCAATCCTATAGGGGTCTCCCAATTTATACTCGACGGTACGTGGGAGCACAGTTTGTAATGGCACCCATCGTTTCACCGTGGAGGAATCACCCAACCACTCGACGATAAACTACCAGGCTTAACGACGCCGGAACACGTCTCTAGCCTAGACCTCTAGAATGTGAGCGTTAGGTTCCAATGCGTTGTTAGGTTTATTGAATCAATTTTATTGTTGATCTTCAATTAAGTTTTAGTTTCTGGCCTTAGCGAATGTAATCTCTTGAAATGTCCTAAATGCCACTACATGCAAGAACTGTATTCGTTTTGTTTTGATGAAATCTAGCTACAGAAGAGTTAAGAGGTTCATGCAAACAAAACGATGTCCAAAATTTCTAATGCAGCTAACCAACAAGAAAGGAAAAATCTTTTCTCTTTTTCTTCTTTCAAAAAAGCAAAAACTAACATAACATGCCTAATTGATGAAAAGCAAAAAATCTTTTTTCTTTTCTTTTTTGGAAAAATAATATAATAATGCACTTAAAGCGTCTCAAGAGATATTCACTATCAGATAATTGTTTCTAAAGAATCTATAACCAGTTTTGAAACAAAAATAACAACCCAACAAAGCAAAGAAAAGTCAAGATTTCCAAGTAACTATGTAAGCTAAGTCACAACGAAATCAGGCAAAACAAGCGAGCTAAAAGCGAGATTTTCGCAGTATGAAGTGTAAAAACTCGTACACCCACCAGGAGAATATAGAAATCAATCGATAAAAAGACCGGATATATAGATCATCAATCCAACAGGAGGCTCGATAACACAAAAAACCACAAAGGTCAAGATGTAAAACCGGCAGACAATGGCAAACAACCGAAGGATGAAAAAACCACCAGCCAATTATCAATCCAACAGACTCCCAGAAAGCGTAAAAACAGAGAGAGACAAATCCAACTTTAAGAAACTGGCAAACAAGTTTATTCAAAAACTTATGCAGTGCGGCGCGACTGTACGCCTGCAACCCGCGCTAAAAAGAGATTGGCGCGAGTTGTCAGAAAGAAACACGCGCCGACCAGCGCGACTGTGTAAGGAAAAAGCGCGCTGGCGGAAAATGCCAGGCAAAAAAAAAAAAAACAGAGTGGCCTCAGGCTTGGCTTCTGGTATTCAGACAGAGCCAGCAAGTAAAAAGATAGCAAGAAAACTAACCAAGAGAGTTATTCAGGCAAATAAATGAAAGGAAAACGACATGCGAAGCAAGATTGATATTGCCCAGTTTGTAAATCAACCCAGAGATCGACTGAAGTGGCGTTGATCTACTTCACTTCCGCATAGCGGAAGTGTTTCGAAGGCTGCCTGGCCGCTCTTCAGACTCCGTCCACAACTTACAAATCAGACAATACAAACACAAACAACAATAGACTTCCCCAGTGGAGTCGCCAAATTGTTGTGTAAGGTAAATCCCCTCTGCGGACAGAGGCGATCCCACTAGCCCGATAGCGGTCTAGCAACAATCAAACACACTGCATGCAAGCTCCTAATTGCATAATCAAAAAGTTGGTCATAAAGGCCTACCTCGAATCCAACGCTATTCGTCGTGGAAGAAACGTCACTCCTGTCCTCTAGCTTTGGCTGGTCACTATCCTCGCGTTCCACGCATGGACACCTGCACAAACAAAGAACAATCCACAACAAGCGTAAAATCCAATATCATACAATTATATATCAGTCAAGCAGGATATAACTCAAATATTACCAGAAGAATACGTGAGTGGAACCATAATAACAGTCGTTCATTATTCAATAAAAGAAGAGAAGAATTACAACCAATTAAGGCTTGACGCTGCAAATCTCCTCCAACTGGGTCAGCAGTTTGACATGCCTTGCAAAGCCACTTCCTCTCTCAGAATTTCGGCAGCATAACTTCTCTCTCAGCTCTTACTATCAATCTAACATAATCTCAGCTCACTTTAGCTCAAAACTTCAACACTCTAACTCTAGCCTTCCAAAAACTCTCTTTCAATGTAGGATGACAGTGATTTATAGATGGCAGAGGAGAAAGTATTTGTCGTATCCGGACACTTACTGAAGACTTGGTATTGTCCCAGAATAGCCTTTGGACTGAGTTGTCATGGATGAAAAAGATGACACTCGATCGTATCCATGGGATTTTTCCTCAGGGAACTGCATGAGTAATGGAGGAAAAAACATTTCAGTGCGCGTTGGCCAAAAAATCATGACTAATTTTGTGTGGCGCGGGCTTTGTTCTGTGACAGCGCGTCTATGGGCGCACCCTCTTTGTAGGAACTGAGCCATTGGCGCGGGTTAGACACTGTGGACCCGCGCTAATGGAAAAAGGGCATTTCCCAAGGTTAATCTTCAAAGGGTGTCTTCAGGGATATTGAAGTTCATACTTAGGAGACCTCAATGCAAGTGTTTTCAAGTTGTGTCACTGGTCACAGGTCCGTAAATGTGTCCTCCAATGTGTGACAGCGGGGGTAACAAGGACGGTGACCAACGGTGACAAATTACTGCGTAACAGTAGGTTTTAACCCCGTACAGAAATTACCTGCGTACGAATTCTAAATCACAGGAAAAATAAAAATGCGAGAGAATAACACATAAAACACATATACACAGAGATTTCCCACTAGATCCCAAAACCGGGACTACCAGCTTGAATTTTTTCATTATATTCCTTTCAATGTTACAATACATATTTATACATGCCGAAGCATCCAATACCATGGACCGAAAACCATCGTGTCCAAAACCATGGACCGAAAACCATCGCGTCCAAAAACATGTGCGAAAATCATGCACAAAACCATAGGTGGGTCCGCCCAACCTAACATAGGGTCCAAAACCAAAATTTTTCGGGGCGCTGCCCCGGACCCCATAAAGTGGGGTTACAGGTACCCCTCAAACCCCCTGTTAACTATGTGGAAAGAATATAACACAACCCAACACAAGGTAAGATCAGATTCACATGTCCTTGGGGTACCTTTTCTTATAAAGTTCTTCCATTTGGTTTGTGCAATGACCATGCTACTCAAAGGGAAGTTTTGAGTATTTTTGATGAATTGGTTCATTACTCTATTGAAATATACATGGATGATTTAACTCCTTATGGATGTGACTTCCATATCCAAGGAAGCGATACAGGTAGACCCAAACAAAATTTCCATCATCAAAAGGGTCCCTACCCCATAGAAGCAAAGGGATGTCAGGAGCTTCTTGAGACTAGCGGGGTATTATAGGAGATTCATCTAGGACTTTAGTAAAGTGGATTCACCTTTGTTTGGTTTATTGGCCAAAGACTCAGATTTCTATTAGACTAGTAGTAGTCAAGAGGCCCTTGAAGTGTTGAAAGAAAATTTGATGATTGCACCCATCCTAAGAGGTCCCAACTAGGCATTTCCTTTCCATATCCATATTGATGCATCAGATAAAGTTGTGGGGGAGCCTTGGGACAAGTAGAGGATAAGTTTCCTTATGCTATTTACTTCATTAATAGCAATTTGTCTAAAGTTTAGCTCAATTACACTGTCATTGAAAAAGAGCTCTTAGCTGTAGTACATTCTTTAAAAAAATTTAGGCACTATATCACTGGGTACCAAACTTTTGTTCATACTAATGATACAACCATTAAATATTTGATGAGAAAGCTTGATGTTAATGCCAGGATAATTGGGTGGTTGTTATTGTTACAATAGTTTGATTTGACTATTATTGAGAAAACATGAAAAGAAAATGTGGTTGCAGAATTTTTGTCTAGGTTAACCTTGCCTGCATGTAATGAAGAGATAGTGGATGATCAACTACCAGATGAGCACCTCTTTGCCATCTTGGTGCTTTCTCCTTGGTTTGCTGACATAGAAAACTACTTGGTTGCTGGGAGGTTCCCTCCTAATCTATCATCTAAGGAGAAAAGCAAGATTGTAAGAAAAATCTCTCCTTTCACTTGGATTGGGGGCACACTTGGATTGGGGGCAACCTTTTTAGATTGGGACTAGATAAAATCTTGAGGAGATGTGTAAGAGAGGAGGAAGTCTTTGACATCCTCTCAGCATGTCATGATGGTTCTTGTGGAGGTCATTTTGCTGCAAAAAGGACAACCTTTAAATTTTTATAGGTTGGTTACTATATGCCCACGTTACATCAAGATGCAAGGAGATATACCACTAGATGTGATCAGTGTTGAAGGATGGGAAAACCCACACCCAGGGATGAAATGCCCCTACAACATCAAGTGGCCTTAGAGCCATTTGACAAGTGGGGCATGGATTTCATTGGGCCAATTGATCCACCATTATGATAGAAAAAGTACATCATTGTGTGCACTGGTTACTTGACAAAGTGGGCTGACACAAAGGTAGTCAAAGTAGCAACTCAGCAGAAAGTGGCATAATTTTTAAGAGAAAACATCTTCTACAAGTTTGGGTATCCAAGCGAGGTAGTCATTGATTAAGGAGCACAATTCAAATCCCATTTGATTGAATATCTCATGAGGCAACACCATATCAAGCACAAGACATCCACTGCCTATCATCCTCAAGAAAATGGGCAAGTAGAGGTCACAAACAGAGCACTAGAGAGCATCCTCACCAAGGTTGTTGGCAGCAACATGAAATATTGGGAAGAGAGACTAGTAGAGGCCACTTGGGCCTACAATACCACCTAGAAAACCACCACTGGATTCACTCCATATGATTTGGTTTATGGAAATAAATTTTTGCTTACTATTGAGTTTGAATATAACATTTTGAGAATGATAGCTCAGTTGGACTTAGATGTCACCACATCACAACAAGAAAGGATGCTCCAACTAAACGACTTAGATGAGTTCAGAATGCAAGCTCTCTTACACAATGAAATCATACATCTGCAAAGGAAGGTCTGGCATGAGCAAGCAAGTATCAAGGGATTGGGCCCTGTTATATGATTCTAGGTTCAAATATTTTAAAGGGAAGCTACTTTTCAAGAAGGGGATTGGGCCCTGTTATATGATTCTAGGTTCAAATATTTTAAAGGGAAGCTAATGACAAGATGGTTGGGCCCATACCTAGTGGAAAAATGTTATGAAATTGGATTTGTCTAGATCAGAACCATTGATGAGGAAGGAATTCCATTGCTTGTAAATTGTTACACGTTGAATTAATATAGAAGACCTTTGTCCAATGAGGAATTTATCAATTCAATCAGCAAAGAATTGAATGTGATTAGCGGTTTCATAGCTTCCAATCCACAACATTCCTAGAAATGCAAGAAATTAATATATTATATATAGTATTATATATATATATATATATTTATATATATATATATATATATAGATATATTAATATATATATATGTATATATATATATATAGATACATACATACACAACATACATACATACATACATACATATAAGGCCTAGATGAAAACCTCTATGAGGCATTTGATGCCAACTCTCGGGTTGAAAACCTCTTTAAGCCACCCCAGGAGCAAAAAAAAAAGAAAGAGAAAAAATAATAAAGATCCCTAGCCTAGATGAAAACCTCTATGAGGCATTTGAGGCCAACTCTCAGGTTGAAAACCTCTTTAAGCCACCCCAGGAGCAAAAAAAAAAGAAAGAGAAAAAATAATAAAGATCCCTAGGTGAAAACCTCCCTTGAGGCACCTAGAGCAGGCATGCAAGTTGAAAACTTCCTCTGAGGTAGTCTGTGTGTCTCAAGAAAAAGGGAAAAATAAAATAAAAAGGAGAACAAGGAATAAGCTTATATCATATTTACTAACCTTTCTTTTGTTTTGCAGAATTGTACACAGTGGCAAATTTTATGTCTATAGGCCAAGACATACATGCTATCATCAATTCCTCTCTCCATACACCTCATTTCCATCCTCTCCATTCATATTACTATCTCTCTTCACCATCCCATCATCAAGAAATCCAAATTTCACCTCCTCTTTTTGATGCTACGGGAAGGACCTGTATTGCTACAGGAAGGTCCTATAATGCTGCAAGAGGAGCCTATGGAGCTATAGTAGGGAGATCCGAGGAGGAGAACAATCCAAAAGACCATCCTAGCTCTGAGAATGATAAAGAAGGTCCTCCTATGACTTTTCAATCATCCATCCACACATTTCACCAAAAATTTGCTCAAATTCTCCGTTATGTCTTACCTTAAGAAAAAAAACAGAAGCTATTATTTTCTATCTCTACACTGTTTGTACTACTCCTCCATCACTCTAACTCTATACTCATAGCTTATCATCATATCGCTCATCCACCTCATGCAAATTGAAGACTTCAAGGGGAGAACGAAAGAATACTACAGGAAGAAAATAGTAATCACTCATATTATGTTTTTTTCCACCACTAGAAGGCATGATCAAGCTTTGTTTGTAACTATGAAGTGACCCCTCATTCTCATGGAGGATTTCCACCAATAGCAACAGCTTGGATATCAGAAGAGGCACCTGCAAACACACAGCAAAAACAATAGTCAAGGTAGCATAAAAATTGAAGACATGCATAAGAAATAAGTCAAAGAGGTCATCTCCCTTAATCATACTGATATATGGCCCATCTCCAGCATGCAAACCATTATAGAAGTTCGATCCACAGGCAGGCTTAGTTATGGCAACCCTAACCTCCTCTATCTAGATAAAAATGACAAAAAATGTGTTTTAAATGAGAAAAGGTGTTTTAATATGTTGGAGGTGGCCAGTGAACTTGGCCACCCTCAACTAGTAAACTTAAGTGTGAGTTTAGTCACCCATGCAATGTGGAAATTTCAACTCAAAATGAAGTGGTGTCCTCAAAGAGTGGATTGATAATCACGAGGAGGGAGAAATGATTACTATTAGTGGGGACAACATCCCAAAAGAGGAAACTCGTGTTAATGCCAAGTCACTATAGCGCTCCAAGATTTTAACCAAAAAATGATATTATGTGTTGGATCAACTTCATTTGCACCATCACTCATTCCAAAAACAAGGAGAGGAAGGACAAGCTAGTGCATCGATCAGCCTAGAGTGCCACCGAGGAGCTCTGAACCCTGCTTGCAAAGTGCTACAGGAGAAAGCTACAGGCATGCCTGCAACTGCTATAGGAGGGTTGAGAGGAGCTACAGGAGGAGTTGGGAGGAGAAAAAGGAGTCACAGTGGCTTGATATTGTCTCAAAACCTTCGTGCACACCCAAAATTGATCTGATAACAAGTATATGATACCCTCCTTATTTGTTTCTACACCCAATTTCATGAACAGTCTTCTTGAAATTAAGATCCTATAGAAATGAATTGATCATTAGGGGATCCTTTTGGAAGTTTTCTGTGAATAAGAAAAACCAAAATAGTTTGGTTGATATCAATTCGAGCACACATCTTCCTCACTATTACCAAGCATTGTGCCATTGTTTCACCACTCTTTGTGCCACTATTTTACCACTGAGACTGTTTGAATTTTCTTGAATTCCAAACCTAAATAGCATCAAGGATTAATAGAGAAGAGATGGGGGGAGGATTTAATAGAAGGGAACCCTCAGACACGAGGAGAATATACCAACACCCTCATGTAGTTGACATCTTTAGAAACCACCAGTGGTTGGGTTTCTTTAAGATGCTAAAGGGTTATGATGATGATCTTTCCCATGAATTTTCCATGGCATTACACTCTCAGGAGGAAGATAGTGCCACAACTGTTGTTAGAGGGTTAGCCATCTCTCTCATTCTTGAAACCATCAACAGAGTGACCATCTTGCCTCTAGGAATTAGATGGAGAAAAGTAGACAAGTAAGTAAGTGTCACAGCTAGGAAAAACTTCTTCCTTACAAAAGAGAAGCTTGTAGAAGAAAAGAATGGAGTGAGAAGAGAAAGTTTGTCTTATCCTTGGGATGAGGTAGCTTACCATGTACTTAAATATATATCTTGTGAAGGGATATCAAGTGTGGTTTATGCCTACCCCTTCAGGTTTCTCTAGGAGCTGAGATTCAAGGAAGAAATACCCCTTTCTCAAAGACTTGGTGTCCCTTATTTCCTTCTGCAATCAATCATGGAGATGAGTTAGAGGGTAAGGGAAGGAAAACACCAACATTTAGCTCACCATGACCTCATCAAATTGATAGTGGTAGATGCTCTGAATCACTCGAGATTCCCTATCATATGGAACAAATTTGTGGACATGGATAGGGAGACTTTCATAGAAACACAAGCACTCACACCAGGAGAGACTCCAGCCTCTAGTGTTGAAGGGGGAGAAGCAAAAACATAGGAAGAAGAAGGAGTAAATACAAAAGAGGAAGAGGCAGCAAGAACAGAAGAAGAAGAAAGACAAACAGATGAAAAAGAGGCAACAGAGACAGAGGAAGGAGAAGCAGAGATGAAAGGAGAAGAGGAGGAGAATAAAGGAGAAGAAAGAATAAACCATGAGGAGACTCCTCAACCCCAAGGACCATAAGACATTGAACAAGAAGTAGTTGCAAACTTAGAAACATTGGGAACTCCTATCAAGCACAAGAGGAAGCAATCAAGACAAAGTCAAATGTATTTTAGAACCAGGAAGAGCATTACAATTAGACAAGGGAAGCCACAAACTCCTACAAGGGTTCCCATAATTATTGATGAGTCACCAAGCAAAAAGGAAGAAATAGGACCCAATGAGGGAAAATTTGAGGAGGTCACTCCTCCTAAAACCAAAACCAAGTCACCCATAACACCCATGAGTAGGCCTACCATTAGGTCAGTCATCTTCGAGAAGACAAGGACACAATCTACCTTTGAGGAAGAGAAAAAAGAGAAGCTACAGGAGGATTGGTGTTTGCTACAGGAGAGACAGGGTTTGCTATAGGAGGGGAAGAGTATGCTACATGCAGGATAGGGGAAGATATAGGAGCACAAGAAAGACTCACAAGAGGAAGCCACCACCTCAAATATTGTTGGAAAAGATCTACAATAGATCCAAGAACCTAGCCCAAAACTTAGCTTGAGCTCCTACTACAAATTCATTGAAGGAGGAAGAATTATCCCTAAAAAAATTTCAATCCCACTCCTTTATGAGTTGGAGATAGAGAGAGGTAGAACCCACATGTGGATGAAAATTGCTAAATCTAAGAAGGTAGAGGATGTAGGCCTAATGGAATAAAATGTCATTGAAATGAGAAAATAATTAAGTGAGTTGAGAATGAGAGAGTCTATAATGAAGGAGCAACTACAGGCAGAAAACATGAGGTTGAGAGAGAGGTTGCAAGAGAGAGAAACATAAAAATCCACCATGGAAAGTCTCTCCATGGAAGCACTACAATGCATAAAACCATCAAAGCCTTATGCCCTATTTATCAAAGAATAGTGGCTACAGTTCCAAATCAAAACTTTGGAAAAATATGGATCTCTGCCTTTTCAAGACTACAGGAAGTTCATTGAATTTTGCAACCAAACTAACATGGAAGACAGAGAAAAATTGGTTGAATTTTACATGCCCAACCTCACTTTGAAAAATATGAATTTTTGGGATCCCAATTTAAGAATGGGAGATATACAACTGATAAGTTTCACATCTTGGATGACTCATGAGGAGACAAGAGCTGAGAGTGAAAAGGGTAATGGTAAAGGAGGAAAATGAACCATTGTATATCAGGGTAGAGCTAGTGAGCCCAAAGGTTGCCAATAGCAATCATGGGCTCATCTCCAATGATGTTGCTTTAGCACCCAAATACATTGCTACCCAAGAGACAACCATTCTACACTTTGAAGACACATTCAAGATGTTGGGAACAAAAAGTATGCAAGCTTGCCAGAGGAGATGGCATGCCTTACCCCACAGTCTACATATCAGAGAATATCACTCTCCTGAAAGGCTAAGGTATGCCTTGGAAAAAACACCATTGTAAAAGAGGATCATGCAGGGATGAAAATCAGGTGGATAAGACTCAAGATTAGTACACCCTTGCTGTTAGGCTTACAAGAAGGAATAGATGAAGCAGGAGAGCAGAGGGAGTGGAGAGAGATAGAGAGGAATGTAGGTTTTTACCCCCAAGAGGGCACACCATTTGACGAGCCTTGGGATGTTAGGGAGGCCACCATGGTCATGAAAGAGCTGCACATGGATGACTGAGTTTCTCAGAGGATGAGCAACAGTGAACACCTTCAACAGGGGGGTGATGATGAGTCCCATAAATAGGTACATTGTGAAGATCAATATGCCATCCTCTAGTCTTAAAACTATCATTCTCTTACATTAATTTACATTTTTTGTTATATTATGCTTAGTAAGAGGAGTAAAAGGTGTTTGTCATAGTATGTGGCCTAATGTGGCCTAATGTGGCCTAATGTGGCCTAACTCCCTAAACTCGGCTTGGGATCACCATATACTCTCTCACCTGTTCGAGTTCATTGGCAGCCAAGTGACTCCTAGTCCAAGTGAAGATCAAGAGGGACAAGATCCACCATTTTTGAGATCATGGAGGGAACCACTCCCAATTTTGAGGGAGCAGCTTCAGCTACCTTTTTGTATAAATAAACTAGAATAAGAGATCATTAGGATTCAAAGTTTTTGTTCAGCTAGGTATAGTTATTTAGCTTCAAGCTTGACATTTTTATTTTCAACATTTATGTGATGTATTAGACCTGCACTTTTTGATAATGAGAAGTTGGATTTTAAGTTGCATCTAAGTTAGTTTAAGAGGGCTGAGACCCTTAGGTTTGGGCCCAATCCAAAGGCTTTGGTCCCTCTTCTTGTACTTATGTTTCTTCTTGATTCAAGGAAGTTCATAGTTTCTTACATTTCAGTAGAGATTCATCTATAAAATCTCATGGTTGAAGCCTCTACATCACCTCTCTTGTGGGAGAATGAGTGGAAGGATTCACAACCAAAACCAAAAAAGATTGTGTTTATGATTTCATGGAAATAGATTAGTGTTAGTTGTCCTATTTTACATTTTCTTTTTGTAGATTAGAAGCCAATTTAGTGATTAGATCAATGGTATTGCATGAATTTGATGTTATTTAAATTCAACTCATCTTTTCCATCATAAGTTATTTCATTTTGTTAATGATTAACGGATGCGTGCATGTGATTGATTGCAGGGTTGGTTGATCTGTAGGGAAGGGCACCATCACTTCCATCCTAAGCTCCTTCATCTTCTTCCATTTCCAAACCCTGTCCCAAAACCCTATTTTATAATCCATTCTTCCTAGTACACCGAGAACACTCATCCTAATGCAAGACAGGCCTCCGAGAGGTCCTAATCTTGGCTAGGGGCTCAAACCAACCTCCTTCCATTTGCTTCAACTTCCATCCACCTCCCCATATCCTCAAGACAACGTTTTCACCTTCAAAAACCACTCAGATGCCCTCATGTAACATTATAGGTCTCCCTATAGCATTACAAGCCTCCTGTAGCAATCGCCTGTAGCAAACCTATAACAACATTTTCCTTCATTAGTTTGGATCCCCACTGCAACTTTGACTTAAGCATAGATGCATAATGACCCCCAGATGTGGTTTTATGATCAAGGAAAGCTCCTAGGCCACTCCAACCCTTCCTTTTCTTCACTCTAAAAATAGAGTAGAGTTAATTTCTTTATCATGCAAGTAGGTTATTGATTTATGAGAAAGTGTGAACTAGGTAGATGGTACATGTAATTCTAATTGGTAGTTTGATGAATTATGAAAGATAAATTAGCTTCCTTTTTGCAAGTAGATGAGGTAATTTGATGAATTCTGCAAGATAACATAGCTTTATTTCTACAAGTAGATTAGCCTTTTTCCTTTCATGAATTGATTAGTTAGAATTTACAAGTTGAGTCAATGACATTTCTATTTTCATAGCTAGAAGAAATTTCCAATTGTACCTTTATCAGCAAGCTTTCATTCTAATTCAGTAGGAGGAAGGGTCTCTGAGCACTTTTTGATCTAATGTCATAACTGAGGGTGGCATTAGTGGAATCCTATCTGATGTGCTTATAACACTTTCACCTTGGAGTTCGGGTTGATAATTTGAGTTGAAGAGCCCTTGGGATTTGCAACATTCTTGGTGCAATACCAGGGCTCGCTAGTACCATCTGCCAAAACATGACATAAAATATTTATTTCCAGTAGTTACAATTACAATATTTCTAAGAGGAAAGAAACACATATGAAAATGATACATGGAGAGAAGAACACATATCCACATAACAATGCTTGGAATCACCACAAACTTCTTCATTAGACTTTTAGAACAACATACATGCTTTTTTGTCTCATAAAATTGCCAAAATTTGCATAAATATTGGTCCCTTGAATAGAAAATCAAACCCTTCAAATGAGTTCCCTCTTCCCTCTTATAGTGAGAGCCATGACAAAAATAGTTACAAAAATATCTTCTAGTGTGACAACTGGCTAAACTAATTAGCTGTGCAAGCATGTTGTATGCCTAACTACTCTAATCATTACATAACAACTTGATACCTTCTTGAAAATAAAATATGTACAAATTGCCAAAATGGAAGAGATATGTTATGATTTTCAAATCAAGAGAGATCCTCAAATATGGCTCACTTGATCCTTTGGAGTAAGTCTCAGTTCCACCACCTTAATTCACGGTGGGTTGACCAGCTGGTCACACCTTCACCATATAACTGGGTTTGGTATGGAAATATGAATAAGGGTACTATAAGTAATCCTCAGGTTTGTGAGCTTCGTGTAGTTTGACTTATCAACGAACATGGTTTTTTACTAGCCACAATAGTTGGATGTCCCTTTGCAAATAGTTTACAATGGTACTTCCCTTGAGAGTGATAATTTTCTCGCATGAGTAATCCACCTTTATTTTGACCTCTATTAATAATTGTTCATATTTATCTCAGGGTAGCAGTTTCCCTTTAAAATCCAAACAACTCGGTAATCCTGCTCCAACCCTTTGTTCAAAGTTAGAGTTGAAAGGTTGCAATTGCCCTTTCCATCTCACCCACAAATGCTTCAACCCTATCCCTCGCTTCTTTCTTTTGAATCACATTGGTGATTTCCATGATTACACCAATCCTGTTAATGATGTTTATCACCCTTAATTCATCAACTAATTTTTCATTTAGGAGTTTGATAATTCTCTCAGCAACGCCAACCTTCTTAACATTCTCCTCTTTAGCTTTCTAGACGAAGAACTCAATGGCTTTTATGCAACCTTCTGCTTTGTAACTAATTTTAGATGTTCCCATTGTTTTTTCATTTCCGAGATGATTTCTTCCCATATTATCTGTTTTCCTTCAATTAGGGCCATATTACCCTTCAATTTGCTCTTCAACACTTTGATCTCATCCTGCATTGCCTGATATTTGTTGTTTATTTGATCTACATTTTGCTAAGTGGATTGGAGTTGTTTTTCCTTATTTTCTAGTGTGTGTTTGATGTTGTCCAAGTCGATTTGAACCTTCTTCCACTCATTTTCCGACAAATGCAGTTCTGTGAGAGCTTTGGTTAGCTGCTCAGTGGGATTTTAAGGGTTGTCTAGTACAACTACGACACAAACATAGGACTATCGGTTGTTGTAGCTCTGTCACCCACACTTTTAGGCTTACTGCATCATCATTCCTCTGAATTAGTTCTTTGGCCATGATTTCTTTCTCATTTTCAACTTGAGCTAATTCCCTTGTCTTCACATGCTCTACAACAAGCATTTTAAGTTGTTAGCTCACTGATTGTATTTTTTAATGTGATCCTTGATAATAACCTCTACAATGGCTTTGTCATTAGGATCCACTCCCATCTTAATGATCAATTCTTTGTAGTTTTCATTTTGGAGACGAAGGGCTCTCAAGTTCGCTCTTTCTTGTTTTACCTAAGTAGTTTATTTCTCTAACAACTTCTCGGCCTTGCTAATAGTCAAGGATCCCTTGCTTAAATTGCTATATAACATCTCCCCTACCTGCTTATGTAAGTTAATATTGTCCTATAAAGGGAAACTAGTCATGTCAAAAGACAAGTCCACAGTTTTGAACTCTAGTCCAGAGGGGAGGGTCTGCACTGAGGGATGATATAGGGAGAATTTTATTTTTCTTCTTTCCAGGTCCATCGCATTCAAGAGCCCAGCCTGATATGGTACTAAGTGGGATAAAAATTGTGATGAGATTTCATCCCAATTTTTTTTGTTTCTTTAGTTTATTAGCTTCCCTTCCTCCCATTTAGGACCTACTACTGATGTGTCCCCCACATAACCCAAGATTTCCACTTCAGTAGAACATGGGGTCCTCTAGCTATACCTAGAGGCCAGGTTGATTCAACCTCTCTGTAGTCAATTTCACCTCGATTTCTTCTTCTGTCTGCTCTTGAATTTTTTCTTTCTTAGCTGAGGATGCATCCTCCATTTTAGTATCCCCTGCCTCATCGATGCTACTTTTTTGAGTCTTTTCTTTAACGCTTGAAGTCTCAATCTCCATCTCTGTGTTGATAGGCCATGAATAAGAGTTAGCCTTCCATTCTAATTCTGGCCTAAACTCATGCTCATAAGCAAAATCATTTATGTCCTTTCTCTTATTAGAAATAATCCCATGAGGATCATAATGCCATACTTCTCTAAGTTCAAAACTCAATTGCTTCAACATAATTTCCACATGTTGGAACTCCTACCTACAGTTCACAATGGATGGGCCCACTGTCATGGGAAGTTTAAACATAAGACTCTTTTTGGCTTGGACAAAATGGATCTGGTATGTATTTAAGCTTTGTGTGATGAATTCCAAAGCAAAAATTCTCATGGGCATAAATATGGGCAATTGATAGGGAGGCAATTTAGATCCATATACTCGGATTTCAGTATAATCTTCGAACAAATACTAGTCACCCATCGTAGTATCTTTGTTGAGCTGAAGGATCCTTTTATGCTGGGGTAAGATTCTAGGAGGGGAGTCTCCATTGATAATTTTGTAACCAGTGGCCATGAAAGTAGAGATAAAATGAGTAAATCCTTCATTATCAGGCTTTTTCTTCAGAGTACTATCCCAGTCCACCACAAATTTCCTTTGTTTATGGGATTCCATGACATTGAGGCCTAGGTACTCGAATTCTTCCCTATGAGTATAGAAGAAAAAAAAACAAATATAGAGTAATAATTGAAGGAGGAAGCAAGGTGAAATTGTTCACATTGGAATTTGAATACTTAGGCCAGGAAAGAGGGTATATCAAGGGTAACATCTGACTTCATTTTATGTAAAATCCTTAAGAATCCTTTGCAAACGTTTACCGTATCATCATCCCCAAATAGCCATAGGATAACAGAAAGGATAGGTTGCACAGTTTCTGAAAATAGGGCGACAGGAAGGGTTTATGAGCGTTGGGCAATTGGGCATTGGTGGCCATAATTAACTGGTGAAAGAATTGTTTCTCTCCAATTGAGAGCCTAACATATTCATACGAGAGTGTAGTCTCTGTAAAAAAATTTGGCTTTGGTGTTTTTGGAGAAAGGAAGGCGTCATGAATTAATTCAGGGGTGACTTCCAAAATTTTCTCCTCGGTGGAGGAAATACAACAATTTTTCTCCTTCACGAATGTAGCCATTAGCCAGTGTATGAATTATGGGAAATGGTACACTGTGTGGGTGATGAGGTGGTACAACCTGTTGATTTCTGCTAGCATCAAATGTGCTCTAAGTCTCAAAATTTGCAAGGAGTCTTATAGACATGCATTCTACAATGCCCAGAAATCGTTTTGTGAAATTCCACCTGGAGAGAGTTTTATTAAAATAATTAATTATTTCTAATGGGTGCCTAAGTCTAAACTTAGGAAATTAAAATAATTAAAGGGTATTAATCTAACTGAAGGTGAAACTTCTAGAAGAAGACGAGGATTAAGCCAAAAATTATTTGAGTTATTGATTAGAATCTAATCTGGGTCGTTGGTTCTCAACAGAAGGATTATAAGAGGAGGCTTGATGGGCATTAGAAAGATATCAAGTGGAGATCAGAAGATCGAATTTCTGAAGAAGAGTAGTTGCCAGAGAGAAATTCGAAGTCACCTTTTGCAATGAGGCGTAGGGATAATATATGATGGGGAGTTTTCCTGGGCCATAGAGTACAAGGCAGAGAGGAAAAAATGACATCCAGAGAGAGGCTAATGGTTGCCCATGTAGTGGAAGCACAAAGCCTAGAGGGAGATCAAATTCCTATTGAGGAAATCAAGTTTCAGAAGCCAGGAGCCGGGGTGTGAGATTGGGAGGCTAGAAATCAAAGTTTCTGGTCAGCAGAGGGCTAGAAGGAGGAGCAACGCAGTCCCTAGAAGAGGTGACCCAAAGACTACGTGGGGTTGACGCAGTTTTATGCAAAAGATGACATAGAAGGGATGCAAAGTCTCTATTCCAGCAAGATCAGAGTCAGAGTCTTCCAAGGACAGGGTGAGAGCATCTCACTACTTGTTATGTCTAGTTTCTCTCTGTATAGGATAACCAGTTGGGCATCCAATGAATTGTACTCATAATTACTACTGCATAATAATAAAACGCATAGTTGTTGCATCCGTTTTGCCACACTAGGTTTTTCTGGGGTCATTTGTCCAAAAATAACTGTGTAGATGTGTTGTATTTCTTTCTTGTTCAGTTTCTTGTTTCCACATTTTATTTAAATGGTGAAGGCTGCAGTGTATTAGTTTTGATGTTTATTGTAGGAAACAATAAATAATTTTGTTTAGTAATTAACAAATAGAAGAAGCATAATCAGTTGTTGCAGTAGAAATTTGGGCTTCCAAATTTTTACATGGTATTAGAGTTGCAAGTGAAACACGAGAGCATTGCTGGAAGAGCCCAACGCTGAAGGAAGAAAGGAGTTTGAATTTCTTGCAGAGGCAGTAATTTGAATTCCCGAAGGGATTGCGCAGTTCATGCCAGGTGAGTTGACAAAGAGGTAGGATTTCCAGATTGAGATTTGTCAGCGGCAGAGGGAGTAGTGCAACAAAAGCTTCAACGAAGAGGGGTTTATGGTGTGACGTAGTTTTCTGTAGGCAGCTGCCGGACAGAAAGAGGTCATGGGGAAGAAGAGACACTTGAGGGAATTTCTTCCTCAGAGAATTCCTAGCCAGGGAATTCGAATTCTCATTTGTTGAGCAACAACAAAAGAGAGGAGGTCATTCGACTTTTTCGATTGGCAAAGATGGTAGCCAGTGGATTGAGAGATTAGGATAGGTTGGATGGGGCATCCAACTACGTGATCTGGAAGGAAAGGATGTCGTTCCTTCTAGATGAGCATTTTCTAAGGATCTACGTCGACAACGTGGTAGCTGAGCCCGCAGATCCAGATCCGCTCAAGAAGTACAAGGGAGAAATGGAGAAGAACAAGAGAATGATCCTCGAAGGAGTGAAGGATCATATAGTTTGTCAGATCACTGACAAAGAAACTACCAAGGAGATGTGGTATGCTTTGTTGATGCTATATCAGGGATCTTCCGAGCAACGAAAGATGTACTTGGAGAAAAATATGAGATCTATGCAAATGCAGAAGGGGGAATGCATTGATCCATTCCTCACTAAGCTTCAAGAGACCTGAGATGAGATAGCAACTATGAGTTCAACACCTCAAGGTTTCGAGATGGTTAGACTGGCCCTGAATTCAGTTTCTGAGGAGTGGTAAGTTTTTGTCCAGAGCATCTTAGGTAGGGCACCTTTGCTAAACTGGGATGGAATGTGGGCAGCTCTTAAGCAAGAGGAGCGGAGGAGAGACTTGGTCAAGTGTAAACTTGACAAAAGCAACAACAGTGGGTCGAAGCCCAAGGAGGAGGAATAGAATGCATCCCTCACATCCAAGAGGCATCAGGAGCAACAGAAGAAGAAGAAAGAGGTTTCAAAGATCAAATGCTTAAGGTGTGGTGAATTCAGTGACTACACAACACAATTTCCTCTTAGGAAGAAGGACAAAGATGAGAAGCATGATCTGAAGATTGCATCCGTGAAGATCGAGGAGGAGGAGTTTTCCATGGCAGCCCAGGCATCTTCAGGAGGGAGGTGGGGCGCTCTAGAACTCTAGTTCGAAAGGACTACAGTTGGGCGGGATCCTTGAGGATCCCACCTCTCGGATCAATATCGTGCTATGAGAGCCCAAATTAATAGTAGCAAGATGGACCAGTGTTAGTTGGTACAAAGGAGTGTCAGAGTAACAGTTGCAGTGGCTAGGAAATCCATAGACTGAGCAGCACAGAGCTAGAGTTGACAATAGTGAAATTGGCATAGAGCAGAGTCAGCAACAACGCATAGGCTTCAGAGGGTCAATGTAGAGACTAGCAACAATCAGAACTCCAGAAATGAGATGCATCATACTGAACACTTGTTCAGTAATTTGGGATGCTTTTCCATTGCTGATGCAGTAGCAACAACAGTTGGAGGAGATTGCAATGCAGATGCAGTATTGACAGTGCTAGTGCCAGTAGCAACACAGATGCAGAATTGAGAGGGAGTTGCAGTAGGGATGTAATGTTGACAGTGGTAGGGTTAGTAGTAGTACAGATGCAACATTTGCGCAGTAGTTGGTGGACAAGATGTCAGACATCAACGTTGCAAAAGGAGATGTTACAGAACAAAGTGATGCTTCAACAGGTTGCATTGCTAGATCACATTCCTCGCTAAGAGGGAGTGTTGATTTCTGGTAGCATCGGATGTGTTCTAAGTCTCAAGATTTGTAGGGAGGCTTAGACACATGCATTCTACAATACCCAGAAATCGTTTTGGGAAATTCCACCTGGAAACAATTTTATTAAAATAATTAATTATTTTTAATGGGTGCCTAAGTCTAAACTTAGGAAATTAAAATAATTAATGGATATTAGTCTAATTGTGGGTGAAACTTCTAGAATAAGACGAGGATCAAGCCAAAAATGATTTGAGCCATTAATTAGAATCTAATATGGGGCGTTGGTTCTCAACATAAGGATTATAAGAGGAGGCTTAATGGACATTTGGAAGATACAACAAGTGGAGATCAAAAGATTAAATTTATGAAACAGAGCAGCTGTCAGAGAGAAATTCGAAGTGATATTTTGCAGTGAGGAGCAGGGGTAGTATCCGATAGGGAGTTTTCCTAGGTCAGACAGTACAAGGTAGAGAGGACAAAACAACATCTAGGGAGAGGTTGACGTTGACCCACGCAGTGACAGTGCAGAGCCTAGAGGGAGATCGAATGCATGTCGAGGAAATCGAGTTTCAGAAGCCAGGATTTGGGGTGTGAGACTGGGAGGTTGGAAATTAAAGTTTTTGGTCAGCAGAGGGTTAGAAGGAGGAGAAGCGCAGTCCCTAGCAGAGGTGACATAGAGACTGCGTGGAGTTGATGCCTCAAATGTGTTCTAAGTCTCAAGATTTGTAGGGAGGCTTAGACACATGCATTCTACAATACTTAGAAATCGTTTTGGGAAATTCCACTTGAAGACAGTTTTATTAAAACAATTATTTATTTTTAATGGGTGCCTAAGTCTAAACTTAGGAAATTAAAATAATTAAAGAGTATTAGTCTAACTATGGGTGAAACTTCTAGAATAAGACGAGGATCAGGCCAAAAATGATATAAGCCATTAATTAGAATCTAATATGGGTTGTTGGTTCTCAACAGAAGGATTATAAGAGGAAGCTTGATGGGCATTTGGAAGATACAACAAGTGGAGATCAAAAGATCAAATTTATGAAATAGAGCAGCTGTCAGAGAGAAATTCGAAGTGATATTTTGTAGTGAGGAACATGGATAGTATCCGATAGGGAGTTTTCCTAGGTCAGAGAGTACAAGGTAGAGAGGATAGAACGACGTCTAGAGAGAGGCTGACGTTGACCCACGCAATGACAGTGCAAAGCCTAGAGGGAGATCGAATGTCTGCTGAGGACATCGAGTTTCAGAAGCTAGGATTTGGGGTGTGAGACCGGGAGGTTGGAAATTAAAGTTTCTGGTCAGCAGAGGGTTAGAAGGAGGAGAAGCGCAGTCCCTGGTAGAGGTGACGCAGAGACTGCGTGGGGTTGATGCAGTTTTGCACAAAAGGGACATAAAGCCTCTATTCCAGTGGGATCAGAGTTAGATTCTTCCAGGGATAGGGTGAGAGCATCTCACTACTTGTTTTGTCCAGTTTCTCTCTGTATAGGATAGCCAGTTGGGCATACAACAAATTGTACTCATATTGACTACTGCATAATAATAAAACCCTCAGCTACTGCACCGATTTTCCCACACTAAGTTTTTCCGGGGACATTTGTCCAAAAATAACTGTGTAGATGTGTTGTATTTCTTTCTTGTTTCCGCATTTTATTTAAATGGTGAAGGTTGCAGTGTATTAGTTTCGATGTTTACTATAGGAAACAATAAACAATTTTGTTCAGTAATTAACAAATAGAAGAAACATAATCAGTTGTTGCAGTAGAAATTTGGGCTTCCAAATTTTCACACAACCCAGACTTAATAACACAAAAGGGGTCTTCTTTGTTCAGAGAACAACTATAAAAGTCAAAACAAAGGTCAGACAGATTTAGAGGGCAGAAGGGGTCATGAATTTCCCCTTCGGTGTCCATGAGGGGTTCGAAATGGCCCGAGGGTTTTGGTTGTTGTTGCTTAGAGATTTTTGATGAGTCCTTTTTTAATTTAATCATGGTTGCCAATTATATAGGAACATGGTACCTGGGAATTACCTGGCGAGCAGAGGAAGTTGAAAGTTGATGGTGCAACAAATCTCTTGCGATATGGGTTTCCAGTCAGGGATAGCTCGCGACTTCAGGTTCTAAAAGATGGAGTGGCTTGTGCATGAGAGCATTTTAAATAGAAAATGTTTTTTTTTTAGCCACAATGATCAGTGTGCATGTTACAATGGTTAGTTCGTGGGGATTTTAGGCAGGAAACATACTTAGATGGTGCAGGGGATACATGTGGTAGAACTAGATTGGGTGAAGGACAAGGGTGGAAAGGAGATACATCAATTTACTTTCGCGCTTACTTGACAAGCTCGCTTGATAACGGTTCTCACTGCTGACGTGCTTCGCACGTTGACCTGACATGTGACGGCCCCTTCTAATCTTCCTAGTGGGGTGCCTAGGTGGAGTTGGAGTGAAGGCTCATGCCCCCAAAATTAATAATGATTGTTGATCTACAAATATTGCTTTGTTGACTTTGACCTTTCGGGAGGTAGAATTGGCTTAAAAGCCATGTTTGTCCACCTGTTGAAACTCTCTTTCGAGTGATATTGCTTTATGATGGGAAATTGTCCTTTTAATAAATGTCCACTCTTTATTCGTTGATAATTGTGACATGTGGAAAATTCACTGCCATTTGGCGGCTCCCCCTTGTTGGAACTAGTGTTTGTCACCGCTGAGCTGTAACCTGGTAGCTCAAGCGCCCTGGCCCCCTAAAGCCTAGAAGCCTGACTCCCTTTAGAATTCCATTAGAAATGGCGTTCTTGCTCCTCTGGGGTCTACCACTGGGATGGCAGAATATTGATGCTTGCTAAGCCACGTGTCGACCCATGATTGTTCCAAATGTCATTTATATCTAGGTCCTTCATGTTCCTGAAAACTTCGAAATTGTCGGGCATGTGTTCAACTTCCATTGAGCAATTGTTGACATTATCTTTGCTCCATAGTGCATTGCCATCTGTGTGTCGAATGAGAAAATCCTTGGTCCCTGACTTTGAATGGTGCAATCTCGACTTTTTTGAGGATTAAGTTAGCAAAGCGTTACTAGGATACAGGATTGCTAGGCCTCCATTCTCTGTTGCGGGGTTCTATCAGCAGATGCCCCCGATTCCGACAATTGACAAATTTCTGATCTCTGGTCCTCGGAGCCTTTTATAATTAGTTTCATGACGAGAAGTAGGATTTCAGGGTTCCAGGTTTTCGACTTTTACGTGCTCATCCATTTTTCTGAAAGCATGTCTATTCTCTGATATGTTCTACACCCCACTGCTCCAGGATGTAATACTTAGGAAACGAAAAATGAGAGTACAATAGAATGTAAGTGAAAAAAACTATAATTTGCTTAGGAATTGTTCCCTAAAAAACATCTTTGATAAATATAATAGACAAATAAAATTAGGGAATATATTTTTTACGATATATTACATGTTATAACCATTCATAATATACATCACACTACTTATCCATTAATCCATTTATATTATAAAAATAAGAAGGAGAACATATAGATCATTTAAAAAAAAACTACATACCCATTCATCGCATTACTAAATTGTTAAAATATTCAAAACATAAATTTACTATAGTGCACCTATTATTCATCCAAAATTCTTTAACACAATATTTAGGATAGGGTATGAATAAATTACCTACACTTCATTCTTCATGTCAATCCACTCTATGTTATATTCTCAAATAAGTTGACTGCTACCATATGGTGAGCTTTAGTATTATCATTATTTATGCTTTGAACATTCAAGTTAAGATTATGCCATATTTTTGCATTTTATTTAACAAGATTAATACTCATAAATAAAAGGAATAATATGCATTGGTAAAACTTCTTTATGAAGTTCCAAACTAGTAGTGTTTATCAAAGTTCCAAATTAATAGTGTTCATAAAATCTAGGAAAATAACTTTTAATACACTCAATGAGATAAGTGTTTTTTTTTAACACATAAGTGATAAGTATTGTATTAAAATATGTGCCTAGATGCGGCATATACTCGAGAATTGGAGTACATGATTTCTCTTACAAACTGATCCTCTAGAGAGGAAATGTCTACTGATACCAAAATCCTAACTTGAAGACATACAAAAACAGAGTGTTGATATGATAACAATTTACAAAACTGCCCAAGAAGGAAAACATATTTGAATTTTGAGCTCATCACAAGAGAGAGTTAGGATCCTCAACTAAAGGCCTGTTGAGGTCTAGGAGAAGAGTTCCTTTGCATCTACTGGAGGCACTAGACTTAGCATTGGTATTTGTCTTGGAAGAATTTTGGGTTTGAAGAGCTTCAATCTGCTGACATAGTGTGTCAACTTCATTTGCCTAGTGAGCCATGTTGATTTTGAGCTCTTGTATTTCTTCCACTAGGATGATGATGCGGTTCATCTATTCATGCAGTTTCATTTTAGTTTCCATGATATCCAAATTCAAGGTCTCTTCTTGATGAGAGCAGAAAAAGCATTTAGGGTGACCCCCATAACTTGAATAAGTCTCTTTGTGAATCTTCATTGCCACCTGAATAAGAGAAAAAGGCCAAGGAATCCCAACTTCCATAGACATGAAGAATTTAATTTAAGGTCAACTGTATCACAAGGGGAAGGTTGAGAGCCTAAAATACAGTTTGCTCTTAGGAAAGAGAGGAGAACAATTGTATTACATAGGAGCAGAGTGCTAGAAAAGGTTTGTAGGTTACCAATGGCATACAGGGATGGGAACCCAGGTGGCATACCAAAAATCAGACAACAAGGAGGAGTAAATGGTCAAAGTATGGAAAAGAGCCAAGACTGGAACCCCAATAAAACCTTGCTTTTTTCTAGAGGGGAGACAGGGAACCACAAGAAGAAAAGAGACGTGCATTAATGTAATTTCATTTCAAGTGATTTGGACATACTTTTCCTTATTCACTTTAGTAATTTGAGATGAAGTCTAAATATCCATAATTTAATATGGTATTAATGTCAATTGAACTTATTATATTACGGTGTTGTGTAAAATGAATTCTTTGGTCCAATTGTGAGATATGAAATTGAGAAGGAAATGACCAAGTTTTCAATCTTGTTTTCATAATTAAAACATAACAATGATAGTATTTCAAGGCTCATTGAGGTTTTTGAACTCTTTGACTAAGCAAATAGATAGAATCAAAGTGTTTTCATGAGTATGTGTGATGTTTTTATAGTTTGATGAAGAATTGTTCATGATCAGTAATGTGTCTTGACATCCGATGGACCCCTTCATTCCAATGCATAGGAACCATTGGACTTCACAATCTCTTTCAAGGTAAACACTATCTAACATCAATATAGTGGAGTGATTTGCATAATATGAGTTTTTTTTATCACAGGATTTATGTTCTTTCATCTTGCTTTTTAAATTACTATTATTTAGAATTTTTTATAATAAAAAAATATATTTTATATTTACATTATAAGGGGTAATAGAGAAGTGTGACACGTATAGATTTAGGGTGGTGGTATTGGAAATTATAAGAAAGCACAAATCCTCTCTCAAACACCACACTTGTGTATCATTACATATGTATCATTATTTCACAAAGGGCACTTCTCTACGGTAAATATTTCTTTATGGAATAAGTGAAGAAATTGAGCTTTGTTATAGAATTTAAACCCTTTCACTCCGAGATGGATGTGTTATCTATTATTCACAAACCAATCATTTCTTAACATTTTTGATAAATTAGAAAGTAAAAATGATTGCAAAATTACAATTGAAAAGAGTTACTTTCATTCATTGGTCCTTTGCTTTCTTCAATGTTCCTTAACAGAAAAGGTTTGAACAACAAAACAATGTATCCTAGAATGTGTCTCAAGTACAATTTGACCAAATAACTTGATTGTGAGCCCACAAACATAGTTATTCATAGTATTTTTTCTCATACTAAATTCATACTTTTATAACAAATACAAGAGGCATGAATCTATTCAATTATTCATGTCCTGAATATTCTATATGAAATTCTGTGAATAGTTTGATTACAATAAGAAATAATATAAAGAGTACCTGAGAAATTTGGTGCTTCAATAGTTAACTCAATTAGAAGGTTTCTCATTATCCTTTTATGGATGAATTTCATATGAATTGTGGTTGGAACCCTATTTTTGACATCTTGTCATTGCGAGCCAATGAGTCACAACTCTTGCTAATTGTTGAGGTGATGACTCTCTTGTACACTTTAGACTATAGATCTCACATAAACCACATGAACCACTACTTTTCAACCTTTAATTAAATTATGCATCTGACTCACAAAAATATCAATACATAATAATGAAACTCCATTTCCTCTTAATCCAATAATCCTTAAAATAACCTCTTTATATCACCACAACATTAGTGTGGAAAACTCTAGTAAACACAACAATTAAGATTAATTTAATAATAAACATGTATTTAACTACCCTCCACAACACACTCCCCATCATACATCCATTCAGATTTACCCAATCCTCGAAAAAAAACATAAACGCCTTCGGTGTTCCCTTTCCCCAATTTGGGATTAAAAGATTGTATTAAAATATTAATAATTACCTAAAAGATGACATGCTTTTTTTGGCTGTAAGTTTTTTGACGAGCTTTTTCGTTTTGTTTGCACATTTGTAACTGGTGTGGCTTTGTTGTGCGGTTAAAACATGCTTCACCAAACAAAAATACCATAAATTCAACGTATTAATCTTTAATTAAAAAATTGTATTAAAGTATTAATGATTACTTAAAAGATGGCTTGCTTTTTTGGCTGTAAGTTTTAAATTAAAAGATTGTATTAAAATATTAATGATTACTTAAAAGATGGGATTAAAAGAAAGATGGCATACTAAAACTTAAAAGATTGTATTAAAATATTAATGATTACTTAAAAGATGGGATTAAAAGAAAGATGGCATACTTTTTTTGGCTGTAAGTTTTAAATGGGAGATTTGACAAGCTTTTCAGTTTTGTTTGGCACATTTGGAACATGTGTGGCTCGCTGTGCGCTTAAAACATGCATCTACCGCTATTCATCTCAACCCTGGGCTCTTAATGCCTTTAAGGATTCGGACAGGAACCACCCTGAAATCCTGCTCGCTCCAATTGTAGTTGTCAAGGAGTTGTCTAGCTAGGGCAGTACCCTTAGCATTCTGTATATTTCTGTAAATAAACCAATGTCGATGCTCTAAAAGGGATTTTCCAGGTGCTAGACATCTCTATAGAGCGGCATCTGGAGAGGGCGGAGAAGTATGTCAACCTATGCTTACATCGACGGCCTCATTCAATTCCATCCGCAAGTCCGCATTAGTGTGGAAAACTCTAGTAAACACAACAATTAAGATTAATTTAATAATAAACATGTATTTAACTACCCTCCACAGCACACTCCCCATCATACATCCATTCAGATTTACCCAATCCTCGAAAAAAAACATAAACGCCTTCGGTGTTCCCTTTCCCCAATTTGGGATTAAAAGATTGTATTAAAATATTAATAATTACCTAAAAGATGACATGCTTTTTTTGGCTGTAAGTTTTTTGACGAGCTTTTTCGTTTTGTTTGCACATTTGTAACTGGTGTGGCTTTGTTGTGCGGTTAAAACATGCTTCACCAAACAAAAATACCATAAATTCAACGTATTAATCTTTAATTAAAAAATTGTATTAAAGTATTAATGATTACTTAAAAGATGGCTTGCTTTTTTGGCTGTAAGTTTTAAATTAAAAGATTGTATTAAAATATTAATGATTACTTAAAAGATGGGATTAAAAGAAAGATGGCATACTAAAACTTAAAAGATTGTATTAAAATATTAATGATTACTTAAAAGATGGGATTAAAAGAAAGATGGCATACTTTTTTTGGCTGTAAGTTTTAAATGGGAGATTTGACAAGCTTTTCAATTCTGTTTTTTAAGGCAGTAGTCTATAACGCGACTTTTTGAAAGACTTTCCGGCCAAAATCCGGCAGCAATTCATTGGAATCCCAAGTTTAATAGCTAGTTTCTGCACAATCAATGGCTCCCAGGGGTTTTTCAGGGCGCTGAATCCAAATATGCAGCTAAAAAACCATTTTAACTGCTAAAAATTAAGATTTAACCTCATTTCTTCGGCCAGATTCTGTCACTGGAATCTCCAAAAAGTCGCATTATAGACAACTCCTTTTTTAAGTGATCTGGCACATTTGGAACAGGTGTGGCTCGCTGTGGGCTTAAAACATGCATCTACTGCTATTCATCTCAACCCTGGGCTCTTAATGCCTTTAAGGATTCGGACAGGAACCACCCTGAAATCCTGCTCGCTCCAATTGTAGTTGTCAAGGAGTTGTCTAGGTAGGGTAGTACCCTTAGCATTCTGCATATTTCTGTAAATAAACCAATGCTGCTGCTCTAAAAGGGATTTTCCAGAGGCAGGTGCTAGACATCTCTATAGAGCGGCATCTGGAGAGGGCCGGAGAAGTATGTCAACCTATGCTTACATCGACGGCCTCATTCAATTCCATCCGCAAGTCCGCATTACGTCTGTGAATGTCCACAGACTGCTCATCACCACCGTCATGTTCCTCGAAGACCTGTAAGCGAATTCTCTAATTCAATACTTTAGTTACCATCTGCGTTCTCTATTTCCTGTTTTTCAGCAGTTCTATAAATTCCATTATTTTCATGAGTGTCAATATTTTAATATCGGTTTTGATTTCGTGAACAGAAATTATAGGAACAGGCTGCTCATCACCACCGTCATGTTCCTCGAACACCTGTAAGCGAATTCTCGAATTCAATACTTTAATTACCATCTACGTTCTCTATTTCCCGTTTTTCAGCAGTTCTATAAATCCCATTATTTTCACCAGTCTCAAGATTTTAATATCGGTTTTGATTTTGTGAACAGAAATTATAGGAATTCGTATTACGCGAGTAGGAAGCGTGAGCAGCGAAGAAATGAATAGAATGGAGATGGAATTCTTATTTCTGATGGGTTTTGGAATGGTGCGTGGCAAGAGATGGAAATAGAAGGGAGCAAAATGGCCTTGTCCACCAATCTTCCAGAATTCATATTCTTTCTATCAGGTATTTAAATGTTTCTTTTCCGAGCATGTTTGGATAACCAGAAGATCTAGAAGTGATCCAGGTTTTTCAGGTGTTTAGTTGTGTTCTTATTTAACTATTAGGCTTGTATTTTTCTGTCCATGTGTCAATCAACATCTATAAGGCCCACATGTATAAGGCCCACTGGTACTTGATTATTTTTCTTTTTTTCCAGATAGAGTAACTAAGGGAATTAGGGTCTATGGTTCACCTGCACATTTCTTGCATGTTCACCCCAAGTCTTTTAAAAGAGTTGGTTTATTGGTTTCACTAGGTTTCCAAGTGCTAAAATCTCATGCTAAACATGTTCAACAAATTTTTGCTATATAGGTTTGTCTGTCACCCAATTCGTAACAATATGATAAGCATTACAGGAAGGTCTTATCTCTTATGATGTCCATCTATTACACAATTGAAGGGAAGTGCTGCCACCTTCCTGCCACCTTCTACAGGAACTTGAGAGTCTTCCTCACTACTTTTTTCCCATAACCAGACCAGAGATGCTTAGCATTTTTTATAAGGAAAGTGTTAGGGCACAAATCTCAGCCCCTTTAGGGATGTACTCAGACATACCCCATCAGGTGCATCATTTGTTTCTTCTGTTCAGTTTTCTGGCGGTGCAAGTAATAGGCCCTATGTGGCCCATCGCATCTAGACTCTTCCAGGTGGATCATTTCAATCTTGTTTTCTAGCCTACTGAGGGCTGGAAATGACAATTAGAGATTCATACTTCTTTGGCTATTAGATTGGTAAGGTCTTGAACCTCTTCTCGACATCGTCCTGACAGGTTGTCATTCTTCTGAGAGTCTGTTGAAGAGCTCTTGTCCCAGAGCCTAGATTGGACGTCATAGAACTAATAGATAGTGTAGCTCTAGTAGAGCGTAGAGACACATATAGGTTTCCTCTGTTCTAAGTCTCTCTCTCCATGCTTCTTTTGAGTAGCAAGTCATCAATTCAGAGTTTCTTTTCCTTGACCTTGAGTGGTAGGACTCATGAGTGGTGGACTCCTTGGATTGGAGCGCACCATATGATCTTGCTGAGGATTATGTGGAAGGGGCACTACTCCAGTGCCTTTGTTGAAATCCATGACATACATGACAGGTTGTCATTCTTCTGAGAGACTCTTGAAGAGCTCTTGTCCCAGAGCGTAGATTGGACGTCATAGAACTAATAGATAGTGTAGCTCTAGTAGAGCGTAGAGACACATATAGGTTTTCTCTGTTCTAAGTTCCTGTCTCCATGCTTTTTTTGAATAGCAAGTCATCAATTCAGAGTTTCTTTTCCTTGACCGTGAGTGGTAGGACTCATGAGTGGTGGACTCCTTGCATTGGAGCGCACCACATGATCTTGCCGAGGATTATGTGGAAGGGGCACTACTCCAGTGCCTTTGTTGAAATCCATGCTAACCTAGCTCTGTTCTTACAGATTTCATTGGAGCCTGCCATCTTTGTGATACCTTAGATTTTAATCTTTCATATTTCATGTTTGGTTTTCATATCCCTTAATGTGAGAAGCGTTATGAATTCTCATTTTTCTTTGGTCCTGTTGCATCATTTTCCAGTGAGCCTCAATATTCTTCTTGCTTTGTTTATGAGTAACCTAGCTAAAAACCACCAAAGGAACCAGAATTGATCCCTCCTTGGTGGTTTTGGACCTTCGTTCTGATATGGCTTGGAATCTGGTAGTCACCACATGTCTTTCGAATAACCATCCGAGTTGGTCATTCGTAATTAATTGCAATTCTGATCTAACTGGCACTGGATCTGGTCACTAGAAATGATTCTGTCAGGTCAGAATTAGTCAAGAAATGGTTCCAATATCACTATCAAACAGGAAGCACCTCCTGCACCAGGAAATTCTGCTATAGAAAATAGAGAAACTTGCTCTAATAACAATGTTATACGTTATCTGAACACAGAGGCATCTGCTTTATATCACCAATTTTTTTTTATACTGAAATGGGAGATATCTCTGAATGGTTTGGGGGATGTATGTATGTTGGATGTCCCTTAATCTGACACACGTGGCACCTATTTTGCCACTTATATTCAAGATTAAAGAAGTTACAGCTTATACTTGCTTCTGAGAACAAAAACTAAATAGACCATAACCGTCCCTAATACTGTCCAAAAAAGATTTAAAAAAGGTTTAAAACCAACATTCTGTATAGCATGATTCTATTTTATATATATCAAAAACGCCTATTATAATGCTAAAATAAAGCTATTTGAAAGATCAAATGAAAAAAGTGCTATTATCATGAGATAAGCAGAACACCTCCAGATCATGCTATAAAGAGCAAGGAGAAGACCGGTGCTATTGTCATTTTGATCCACAGTGAAAAGCAAGGTTATGTAAGAGAAGCCCAAGTTTCTTGGGGCTGGTCCCCATTTGTCCTGTCGACTGCCATTTTTAAGAAAATTTCAGCAACATGAACTCCCAGGTTTGAAAGCTTGTCTGCCCAGTGCCAGATCATTATGTTCCCTACATATGTGAGTGAATGATATCTGATTGGAATTTCTTTTGAGAAGATTGACCTGTTCCATCACTGGGTGGAGGCAGATATTATGCATTTCTGTTTTCCCATTTATCCAATCAATTGACAAATTTGAATCTTTAAAGACTTGGAACAGTTCACCACTTGCTCTATAGCAGTTCTTAACAAGGCTGCCAAGGCTTTCAGTTCTGTCCAATTATTTGAGCCCTTCCCAAGAACCAATTTGAATGAGTAGTAAAGAGAGTTAGAAAGATATAAAGCACCCCCTGCACCACACCCCCAAGGGTTTCCTTCACATTTACCATCAAAGAAACTCCAAGGTGTCTTTATGTGTATTTCTAAAGTCTTATTCTGTCTCACAGGCTTTGGGCTTGGAACCAATTTAATCTCATCATAAACAATACCTAATTTTATAGAAAACTTCGGGGTGAAAGAGTGTTCTTCAACAATAGTGGCATTCCTTGCTAACCAGATTCTTCATGCTGCAATACAAGGAAGGGCCTTATGATCTGCAACTGAAGTGTTTTCCACCTGGAGTTTAAGTACACTAGTGAGGTATTCTCCTCACTTTCCATTCTCTCCTGCTAGAGTTATAAACTCTTTCAGTACCTCCTTAGTAAATGGGCAGTTTGTAACAATATGCTGTGCAGAATTTTCGTTATTCCTCCAAAGAATTTAAAACCTGGGACCTTGCCATGATCTCCTCTGGAGCACACCCTAAAAGAGAATCTTGTTTGCTAAATCAAGCTAGCAGAAAATCCTAGACTATGGAGGATCTTTGAGCTTCCAAACAGGCTTTCACTGCCAGGTTAGCCACTTGTGGATCAACTTCTGAGCATCCAAACAGGCGTCCACCACCAGGTAGCCATTTCTGGATCATCATCCAAAAAGCTAGTTGAGTATCCTGATTCCTAACTTGGCAGTTTAATCCACCTGCAGGATGTTTTGACCAAAAAGTTTTCATCCATGTCCAGCGTAATGAAGTTTCTTTGCAAATTTTTGATGAAAAGGTACCACTCTTCTAGTATTGGACCATCTAAACCAAGAAATCTCTGATAATCTATGTCGACCCTCACAAGTTACAACCTACCTTTCAACCAAACCCTAATCTGATACTTCTTCCATGGCCAAATTTCTGGCAAAGCCAATTTTCAACAAGATGGGCCAATGCGAGGACTTTCCAAGTAATAGATGCATTAGTAGTAGGTTTGAATGTCAGCGTTATACAATCTTCTATCAACAGGGGGGCAATATAATTGGCGAGAATAACATGCTTCTAGAGACCATCATTTTAATAATCCTCCACATTTTCTTTGTTGTGAGGGCCCTTCCAAATTAATGTGTATTCTGCAGTGTCCACTCCAAACAGCTTTGGTTTAGCCAGTCTATCCCATTGTAACACAGGTATTGAGTTCTTTCCTTTATTATTTTTCCATAAAAGATTGAAACGTTTCTCTTTGATTTTTCCAAAATTCCCACAGCAATATATGACAAAGAAAACCAATATACCAGGTTTGCCTCAAGTACAGATTTAATAAGGTTAATGTGCCAACTAAGGAAAGCCACCGAGAACAAATCCAATAAGCGTTTGGTTTGAGAACAAAGCCAAGGTACTTCATACTTGAACCCCAATTTATTACTTGAAATGGGAGTAGGTGCAAAAGATCCCTTTCTCAATATGGAGATAGAGAGCCAACTGAGACTGTTATTTTTTTTAAATATCTGACAGACCCATATCCTTTTGATGTCCGATGAAAGATCCATTGGATATCCAATGAACCTTTTGACAAACATTCATCAGATATTTGATGAACCTTTCAACAAACATTCATTGGATACCTGACGAACATGCTGAGAAACATTTGCTGGATATCTGGCGAACATTATGACGAAAATTCGTCGGATATCTGATGAACCTTACAAGAAAAATTCATTGGACATTTGATGATTATGTGTTGAAAATAACAACTGTCGATGATGATCTCCGACGATGCAATGTCGGATATCAAACGATAACAATGGTCGGAATTTTGACGATTGTTTAAATGTCAATAGTACAACAGTACCTGAAATGACGTTTGGTGAGACCTCCTTTTGTCGTTATAGTGTGGAAACTTTGCCGAAAGAATGAAATTGGCTCAATTTTTATTATTGCCAATTCTTGATCTAAAGTGACTTCTCCAAAGACAAGAATAAATGCTCAAGACAAAATTTGCTTCATAGATCGCATTTTTCCCATTAGAACAAGAGGCCAAAAATCTCAAGAGGTCAAAATATCCAAGACCAAGTGATGATGCTAAACAAGACCATCCTCTCTATTTATATGAGGAGGAACGTCTAATTAGCCTAAAAGTCCCTAAATCTCAAGTAAAATTACAATAATAAATTGGGTTACAAGCCAACCCATTAGCCAAAATATAAAATCAAGTGAAATGCCCACACGTGTGAGCCGAATGCTGATGTCCTCCATGTGTAGGGCTATATGAGGCATGCATTGAGGCATTAGAGTGCAATGAGTGGTGTAGAAGCTCTCTAAAATCATGGTGTGAAGGTTTACCTCACATTTCTGTCAAAATCTCTCTGTGGGCCCCGAATTTCACCTTGCGGGTTAGAATGTGGTCTCTTGAGTCTCCAACAGGTTAATGTGCCCACATCTGCTCCAACGTTGAGGGCTTTCCAGGTGCTACTAGCTCTCCCATATCTCAGAAGGTGAGACCATCCTCATATAGGCTATGGATCAATTTCCATATCTCTAAGAGTCCCGTGGCCGACCATGGGCATGCTGGGTTTTAGTGTATGTCATATTGAAGAATCATGAGACCATCCTCATATAGGCTATGGATCAATTTCCATATCTCTAAGAGTCCCGTGGCCGACCATGGGCATGCTGGGTTTTAGTGTATGTCATATTGAAGAATCATCAGATAGCCTGCAAAGTGGCAGAACATCTTGGTGCAAGAGGTGTCCACGAGTGCAAAAGTCATGTTGGTACTGCTTAGAGACCCAAGGCTCTCAATGCCTCACCTGTGGGTGTCAATATGGTCCTCCAATGCCTTGGGTACTTGTGATTAAGGTGCCCAAGACTTGGGCTACTAAACCAGTTGACAATCACAACATAAAGTCTAGTCAAAGCAACCAGTCATTAGGTACAATAATCATTTTTTGCGTCCAAGTGAACCAAGATTGAAAGCAAAGGGCTATTTAACACTTCAAATAAGACTTTCCTTCCAAAATTAGGGCTTTGAACTCGTAATGGTGTTACCTCCCTAGGCAGGAGTGGCTAATGGATAACCCTATTAGGCATTTTCAGCCCCTAAGGGGAAGTAACATTTTCCTGGTCTAGCCTTCAATCGATAGGTGTTAGTGAATAATAATGATGGAATAAAGGGGAGAAGACTTCATGGTTAATTGCTATGGTCATGTGTTAGTGAATAATAATGATGGAACAGAGGGGAGAAGACTTCAAGGTTAAGTGCCATGGTCAAAGGGACTAGCATGATGGGGATCCTCATCCTCGGTGTATAGGTGTGAGGAGGGAGCAATCATGGGTGCATGAGTTAACCCCTCTTATGCGCCTTTTACTATTTCTTGATTTTTCTTTGTATTATTGCTTGTGTCTCAAAGGGTTAGAGCTTCCTGTGTATGATGTATAATAGTTATTACCTCCTTAATGATGAGGCATCTCGTTGCCCATCAAGGGTTGGGACATGCAA
>APFE030657030.1:3433-25885 GCA_000404065.3 Pinus taeda
AATTCCTAACTTGGAATATTTAATTAATTTATTTATTTTTGGATTTATTATTGTTTTATGAGAGAGGCTAACAACTAATCATCCATTTATGGATGTCCAATAGGTCACTGAGGGAGTATAGATGGTGCAACATCTCATGTTTCTTGTTTGGGGCCTGAGGTCGATAGGCATTGGACATAAAATAGTGCTTACCGGTTCCTAGTAAGTGGAAAGAGGTAGAAAGAACATAGTAGTTAGGAAGAAGCATATCCATGCCAACTTGAGATGGATTACAAGTGATCCTTATACCACCTTACATTCCATCTACATCCATTGCTATGGTTTTGGCTAATTTCCATAACCTAGCCTAGATTGATTCAAAATCTTGTCTAAAACATTTAGTTTCTAGGATGAACATGATTTTTGGGAGGTCTTGTTGGATATTTTGGCGGAGAATATGGTGCTTTGACTGGCTATTCATACCCCTAATATTCCAAGATATTATTGTTGGAATCATGATTGTCATTACACCAAAGCCTATAGGTTTTAGTAAACGAATGCATCGCCAGAGTTAACAGATCCACGAGAGGCAGTTAAGCAATGTGGCAAAACACACGGGGAGCACTGAATTATCCAATGCCCAACAATCCCCCCCCCTCCCCAACGTGAGCCAAGTGTGATTCAAACTCGAGACCTTTGGATATGATACCACTTGTTTGAATCATGATTGTCGTTACACCAAAACCCATAGGTGTTAGTAAATGGATGCATCGTGAAAGTTAATGGATCCACGAGAGGTGGTTAAGCCATGCCGCAAAACACATGGGGAGCACTAGATTATCAAATGCCCAAAACTTATCTTCATGGTTAAACTTAATATTGGGAGGATTAGATTTGTGAGATATGTTTGTATTGACCACAGTCTAGACGTTTCGTGTTGAGGGTGTCTAGGTGTTGCAACGTTGATTTTTCACCTCTCTTATTAAAGTCCTTACTGATTTTCTTTCTCTCCTTTGTTGTGATAGTTTGGACCCCTAGTTGCATGGATTCTTTGGATTTTTGGAGGGCCGCTGCCAGGAGGTTGATTGGCATATGTGGGATAATTTTGATAGAATTCCTGCAACATGCATCCTCCATGCCCATTACATATAACACTTCCATATTTTTGAAATATTCATCTTCACCCATTTGGATGTCCTCTTCTGGATGAATGCTTATTTTCTCCTTTTGAGAAATGGAATTTTCTTCCACCTAACTTTTTCCTTTGTCCTCGCAGGTATTTTGTTTTGATTTTTTGTACTAGCTTTTTAGGGAAGGTCCTTACGAAGGTTGTTGAGCTTCCTAAGAATATATCCAAGAACTTTGAAGTTGTTGCTAGTTGTCTATCATTCGGGAGCAAAGGAGGAGCTATATTTCTTGTTGTGGCATTTCCTGGTTGGGATTTTGGTAAACCCATCCGCATTTGTTGCCCTATTATCTTTGGGATTTGGTGTTGGCTCAATCAAGGGCCAGTATATGAAGAGATGCCCATTTTGGTGGGATTTCCTACATCTAGAAATAACATGCTTATTATTTAGGGTTTGAAACAAGTCTTTTTATTCATATTCTAAGGCTATTGCTTTTGTAAGGGAGTGTGATATGTTCATATAAACACATATCATAGCGTATGATGTCTAGAAACCATGTTTCATTTTCTCTGAGAGGAATACAAATTTTCCATGCTTGTTTCCTATTTCTTGAAGGGTCTCTGGATCATAGTATTCATATGGTAGTGAGTACATGAAGATCCAAACAGGGGCCCAAGATAAATCTTCCTTGTTAGGGTCGAATGTTGTTGCCCATTAGCGCATGTATATGCATGCTGAGATGAAGAAGTAAGGGCCTACTTCCATGGAAGCTTTCAAATCTTCTTATCTTGAGAATATCACAATGAAGAAGCCTTTGTACCATATCTTAACACCATAATGGTATTCAGGCTTCCAACATTAGGAAATCCATTACATAAGGGCCTTTTTCGTAGGCCAAATCTCGATGAACTTTTAGATCAAGGCATGATCTAGCATGTGCTGAAAGTTTCCATTCAACCTTGCAGGAGGGATGTGGAGGCACGAGACCTCTATCAAATTTTCAATGCAAGTACTTGTTTTTCTTTGAGCAGGGTCCTAGTTTGGTCATGATCTATGGCATCAACTTCCTCATAAGAGATGTCATCGACTATTTATTTTGGAGTTGTTTATCTTAGACTTTGTCGAATGTGTAGAATTCAAATATTGGTAGTGGTTAGTAATGATAAACACACTAGAACCTTAGGGTAGGTTGGAGGGATCAAGGGCCCCTCCACCCTAGGATGTCGTTGATTTGAAACTAGCTGATGAGGGTGGAGATGGCGTCGATGCACAGAAATGGTTCAAGGGATTGGGAATGATAGACACTAGTACATATTTGTAAAGAATTAGGAGGAGACACAACCATAACCTTATACGATTGACCTAAAAGGATTCATGAGAAAAAAATCTATAAGGTGAAATCAAAGGATCCCACCAGTTAACTAAGATACAACCCCTATCCAAACCATGAGCATATACTTGATGCTCACGGATTAGGATGACAAACCTAAATTTCCGAAGGATATCACGAACTTGAACTCCAACACGAAACAAATGCAGTGAAAAGTAACATCAAAGAGGAAGAAACAATAACATCACAAGAAATACCTATCCAAGATGAGGATCTCATGCTATATGCACCAAGGACAAAAGCAGAAGAGGAAACTAATGCTTTAAAAATAGATAAGAAAATCCAAATTAAACCTAATAGAGGAATGAAGAAATAAATATCCAAATACCACCTGGAGCACCAAAAAATATTGTAGCATCATATCTATTTAAGGGTGAAAGGACAATTGCATGAATACATGGTAGAGATGGGGTCAACCAATATAGGCTTGGGAGTACACACAAATAACACAAAAGGGAAAGCACAAAAAAATAAAAGGTTCAAGAAAGGGGTAGAAACACAAATAAATCCTCAGTTCAGATAATAGGGGAGCACCTAATCAATAAAGGGCAAGTTATATTATTGTTGTAGGTGTTTTCCTCATCAAGAAACCCTTCACAATGAAAATTATATCATGGAATAGCCATGGCCTCAATAGTAGGGGTAAGAAACAACTTCTTAAAGGTATAATTTGAAAGGAGAATCCAGTGGTTATTTTGATATAGGAGACCAGGATCTCAAGTGAAAGAGTTAGAGAGATGACCCTTTAGTGTTAGTGGGGATGTCAATATGTAGCCATAAATGTTAGAGGGAGTGTTGGGAGATTGACGATAATTTGGAATCCATAGGAAGTTACCTTTTATGACTAGATTGTGCTCCCTAAAATCCTCTTGGGCCAACTTCAACACATGGGATCCAAGGAAACAAGTTATTTAACAACAGTCAATGTGCCACATATTCCTACAAATAAGCTTGAATTTCTTACAAATATAAATATGATATGGTAAATGCACTAATAGGAGTTGTGAATCTTAGGGGGCCATTTCAACCTTATTAAATCCCTCAATGAAAAGAAGGGAAGGATCAGAAGACTGGAACTCAAACCACACCAATTTAAAGACCTTCCTCAAAAGCTTCAAGTGACTGATCTACTAGCGATAAATGGAAAGAATAATTGTTGAGGGGGTAAACATCAAATTGCTAGTAGACTGGATAGATTTATATTTTCAGTAATTATCCTAGAACGAGTCATATTTATTGAACCCTCCATATTACCAAGTACTTGATTTTATCATTGGCCTATTCATTTGGAACTAGACCTCAAAGCAGGACCCCACAACTGTCCCTTCAAATTTGAAAGGTTCTGGCTACCAGACCCTGATTTTCTTGCAAAAGCAAAATATTGGTGGAAAGCAATTGATGTTTAAGGAAGGAACTATATGAATACATTTGAACTAAATTTAAGAGAATTCAAAGCCAAAATAAAAATCTTGAACATAACATATTTTGGGTATATTCTTAAGGAGAATCAAGCCGTCGAATTTCATATGCAATAGGTGCAAAAACAAATCATCTTAGGAGGTCACATAGATTAAATGATTTTAGAGGATGGCTAGATAATCAATCAAGTTGAGGCATGATGAAATCAGGAGGAAGTTCTCTAGAAACAAAAATAAAGAGTGAGGTGGTTAAAGGAAGGGGAAAGGAATACAAATTTCTTCCATAAGGCAATGGCGAAACACAAACACAATAATATAATATTTTCCCTAATGGGAATAGATTGGTGAAACATGAAAAATTATAAAAAGAATTAGTTTCTTATTGTAGCTCACCCTGAATATAACCCATCCCAATTGGGATAGAAGTAAGCTAAATAATAACAACCAATATACTTTCCCTTATCTAACTAGCCCAAAACAAAGTTCTAATGTGGGAGATTTCATTTAAAGAGGTGGAATAATTTGTGATGAAAATGCCAAAGAAAAAAGCTTTGAGACCTAATGGATTCACAAGATACTTATTCCAAGGCTCTTGGCCTTTTATTGGGCCAAAAATGCATGCGTTGGTTAAATAATCTTGCCTCTCATGCTCAGTATGGTCTAGCCTTAATGTGACCCATATCACTCGGATCCCAAAACATGATAGGGATAATTTCGCTAATGGATTTACAATTATAGCCATATGTAATATCGTATTTAAGGTTCTCTAAATAATGATAGTGAATCACCTCAAATGACTAATTAATTCCATCATATCCCCTGAAAAAATGGTTTTGTAGAAGGTCTCCAAATCTTGAAGGTATTATTGTATCTAATGAAATTGTACACTCACTAAAAGGATCAAATATGGAAAGGATTATGATGAAAATGGATCTATCTAAGGCATATGATCTATTAAATTGGTATTATCTCCTAGAAAATCTTTAGGCCTCCCGATTTTTGTACCAATAGATTGAATGGATTAAATCCTTTATTTCTGCCCCATTTTTCTTTATTCTCCTGAATGGATCTCCCACTTCCACCTTTAAGCCATCTAAAGGGATCCATTCGGGTGGTCCAATCTCTCCATTTCTCTTCATTTTGGTTGCTAAGGGGTTGAGAAAATATATTAAAGCCACTGGGAATCAAGGAAAGCTTAAGGGACTTCTGTTATATGGCTCAGATCTACCCATTACAAATCAATAATTCATGGGCAATATTATGTTCTTTGGAGTGACAATAGTTGGTGATATAAACACTTTAAAAATAATCCTCAATGAATTCATGGAGGATTCATTTATGTTAATCAATGTAGATAAAAACCATATATATATATATATGGCAAAACAAAATGCCCTTGCTCACCTGATGGACTTCCAACTTAGTACTACTAGCTAAGTACCTTGGAGATCCCTGGGTCCAAAACTCCCTATGAGTAGCATATTGGCAAGACACTTTTCAAAATATTTCTCAAAATTTGGATCAATGGGAATTCAAGACACTCAATATATCAGGAGGTCTAGTACTCTTAAAATTTGTTCTTCTAGCCCTACCAATGTACTAGTTGTTAGTAATGTGATGGGCCAATAAATTAGACATAAATTAAGTCCCATATAGCCTTTATTATGCACTTGAAGGCTATATTAAACCTCTCCTTCTACACTTAATACTATTTTTTAGCTTTAATATGTTTAGTAGGAAGGTTTAGAGATGATTTCATATTTGTGCCTAATATGATTTTTTTTGTAGAATATTGTGAGAATATTGGGCAGATTATGGAGATTTTGAGGAGGAGATAATCTAGGGACATGCTCCCTACTACAGGAGGATAAATATTAGATAATAAATAAAAAATATATTATGAAATTATTGAACAAATTCTGGAGATCCAATGATTGAGAAAATCTAGGAATGTGTCCCTTGTCATTTAATACATATTCCTAGTGTTGGGAACCAAACCCACTATTTGAGGGATTTTGGAGGGAAAAGATTTCTCCTTTGATGCATAATGCTTCATAATAATTTTGTATAAGTACCAATTCGAATTTTCCTCTAAGGGTTGGATTTTCTTAGTCTTATTGTGGAGAAAAATGGTATCTTTGTAGATCCACTTTCATTTCTAGTAGGAATGTATTTAGATTGATTCAAATAATGAAGATTGGTGCCATTTTTAGCTTCTAAAGATTGGTATCCTTCATAGGACTCTGAGTTTCCTTGTGCTTGTCCATCCCAAGAGCCTCAGAGCCCTTTTGTATAATTTACTTTTCTTCTTTTCACTTGTTATTCACATGCATCTCTTGTTCTTCGTTTTCCTATTTCTGCATTTAGTATTGATGATTTATTGTTGTAGGATTGGGCTAAATGGTTGAAGTGAGATATTTTGTAGGATCAAAAACATGATTTCATCCTTGGCACAGATTTGAAATTTCATAGTAATCATTGAGCTACTTGGATTAGTTTTCTTAATCACAAACCTAAAATATTTTGGAAGTCCCTTATAGCAAATAGTAGTAAATTTATGATATTTCTTTATAACATGCTAATGAGCTTCATTTGATTTTATTCCACTTGAATTAGATAATAAAAACAATTTAATAAAAAAATTACCTTATTTCATTTGCACTTGTTTAGGTTAGTTGTTTTATAGGTTGACTAACTCACTAGTTCTCGAATTCCTAGATTTTAGACTAGTAATTTTCTACTATTTTTTAGCACGTGTTAACACAGGTATTTCTGAGTGATTCCACTTGTAATGGAGGCCTAAGACATCCTTCTCAATAAAAAAAATTATCCCAGCCCATTTGGATTTGATTTACTTGGTCATTCGGTGAATTATATCTTCTTATAGAAAACATGTAACTTTTTGTAGCAAACACTGTAACTTCCTGTAGCACTCCTCTAGCGCATGTAAAATTGATCATATTTTCTCAAAAAGCTTTGATTTTTCTCTTAGGGTTGAATAATAACCCCTAGGATATAAATCTGTGATTGAGGAAGAATAAAGCACCAATTAGGACATGCCTTTTTAAAAAGTAGATTAGGCCTATTTATTTGAATTAATTCTCTTAGGATTTCAATTACAAATTGTTGTTCTTGCCTAGGACTAATTTCTTTTCAAAGTAACATTTCCATTTATGCAATTAGTTTAATATTTTATTTCATTACATTTTCTCCATGACATCATGACAGCAAAATAAGGACACATTGTATGAGGCATATATAGAGCCATATCTCTTAAGTTTGTACGAACTCCAGGTTGATAATTAGAGTTGGTAGCCTTGGGAGTTGCAACATTCTTGTTGTAATACTGAGGCTCATCAATTTTTGCATCGTTGTCAGGGAGGTGTCACAGTATGCATTTTTTTCTTCCTTAGTTGATTCATTTATTTTATTTTATGCAAAAACACATGAAAATTGCATTAGGCATCTTGCATTGTCTTAGCATTATAATTCAATTTTCTTTTGTAAAAAGAAATGCTTCTCCAACACCAACCCCCCCATTTGATCACATGGTGTAGTAAGAGCCACACCACCATACACTTTTGCAAGAAGAAGAATAAGAGGTGGTAGAGAAGATAGAAGAAATGGATGGAGATGATAACAATGAAGAAGATCCTCTTGGATTTCCCATTCAATATACTAATGTCGTTGTTCATATGAAGAACATCCCTCCATCTTTCCTTCCCAACTTCCATGGTATGTGGTCAGAGGATCTAGAAACCTCTCTCTTTGAGTTTTAAATTGTTTTTAGATCTTATGGTTACTTATTAAACACTCAAAAATTGAGATTGTTTCCGACAACATTAAAGGATAGATCTCTTAAATGGTTCATGAGTTTAGGGACTAATTCAATAAGATCATGGAATGATATGCAAAAGATATTTCTAGCAAATATAAAGATCATGATCTTAAAGAAGAAATATTTAGAATGAATCAAAAAGAAGGTGAGAGCCTTGATGATTTAATATAGAGGTTCATGTATAATGTCAAGAGGGGAAAATTACATTATTTAGGATCTGACACACTAAAAACCATCTTACTTAGAACAATTAGAGATGAGTGGATTGATCTCCTTGATCTCATGAGTAGAGGTGATGTATACCAATTATCATTTGAAGAAATTTGTGATATATGCAAGAACATCTCAAGAGGAAGGAAAAGATTAAGTAAATCAACATCAATATTGGTAAGTCAAGCTAAACTTGGAAATTTGCTTGATAACATTAAAAAAGAAATTCTTAGCAATCTAGGCAAACAAGTAGAAATGTTAAGAATGCAAGATGAGGAAAAAGAAGATGTTGATATTTGTGTTATCCATGAAAAACCACATGATGTTAAATATTTCATATCATTACCAAGGTTGAAGGAAGTTTACCAAGAGGACAATGGAGCAAGTAAATCACCAAAGAAGCTATGTTATGTAGATCCAAGAGGACCATGGCAGCCTAGTCAACCTAGTATGATGTAAGAATCTAATTCAGAATTTCAAGGTTATGCACAACCATCTCAAAGTAATTGTAACACACCCTATCCTTGGCAACCTTGGCCATATCAACCCCAAAACCAATCTTCGCAACAAGGTTGGCAAGAACCTTATGGGAGAAATCCACAATATCCTCAATATTTTACTCAATATCCTCCATACCCAAATCCATGTTATCCCTACCATCCACCTCCACCACAACCACATCCATCTCATCCACTCCCATTCAACTACATGTATCACCATTTCCAAACCCGCACAAGTAGCTCAACCCACTGACAATGTTGAGGTACAACACTTCCAAACATCTCCTCTTGATCTAAATGGTATTCATCTTAGATCCTGAAAGGTATTGCAAAAAATATATTCTATTGATGGCATTGAAGGACAACATCCGAAAGAAGAATATTCAAATGAGGAGACCAAAGGATCATGGGTTGCACTTGATGGAGAGAAGACATAAGAATCAGAGATTGAGGAAGTTACATCATGTTCACCATTAGATCATCTATGTGTTCAAGAGAATAATCAACAACAAGAAGAAGATATGAATTTCATGGAAGAAGAAGACATCCAATATGATCCAAATTGGCAAGTGGACCAGGGGCATCACAACTATATTGAAATATGGTTTCATACAATCATTATGTTGCAGCAACACACTCTTCTTCAACTATGCTTGATATTGTTAATTTCAAAGAATTTGGTCTCTAAAATTTAGGTACATATCAAAGAATATATTTCAAGCCTACACATCAGCTTATCTGTCATCTTGATGTGTACATGGATCCATTGGAGGTATTCCTATACTTTAAAGGGATTTTGTTTTTCAAGTAGAGTAGGATAGAAAAAGAAAAAAATGAAAAATAAGATAATGAAAACAAAATTCTCAGGTGAAAATCTCATTTGAGGTGCCTAAGATTGGCTCATTGATTGAAAACCTCCATGAGGTGGTCAATGGGTTGGAAAAAGAGAAAAATAAGAAAAAAGTATCCTAAGTGAAAACCTCATTTGAGGCACCTAGGTAGACCTACTAGTTGAAAACCTCATTAAGACAACTAGTATGCCTAAAAGAGAAAAATCGAAAAAATGAAAAGAAAAAAATGATTTTCTCCATGTATCTCTCTCTAATGAATGCAGGCGCTCCCTAACCTTTGCAAGCAACAAAAATAAGTTGGCACCAAAAGAAAAAAAATTAGTCAAAAATCTACTCAAAGGAAGTCAATCTTTGACTTTCTCCTCCTTTGATGATATTCTCCAACAAGACCAAGGTCATCCCAATCCATCACCCTCATCTCTTTCCACCATCCACCCATCATTCCTAGGCTCTTCCCATTCTTTTTTTCACTTCCCTAAAATGCTATAGGAGGGCTTTGTTTTGCTACAGGAAGCCAAAATACACAGAGAAAAAAAATGTTTTTATCATATCTTAAAAACCTTGCATACATTTGCTTCTCTTTTAGACGGGGAGATACATATGGATGATGGTAAAATGCTCAAGCAATTTTAGTGAAGTTTGGTGCACACTTTTTGAGAACTCGGCCTCCATCAACTACAAGAATTTTTATTTTTTCTCGAGATTTGTGCATCAATTGGAAAATATATGTTTTGTGGAGGTGCATAAGGATGATGGAATTATGCTCCAAAAATTTCAAATCAATACTGTATACCATTTGGAAGATATGGCCAAAATAGGTCTGCTGCAGGAGGTTGTCCTGAAATGCTACAGGAAGGACCATAATTGCTACAGAAGTTGACCTACACAATATCATCCAAACTTCCATCCATACCATCTCATATACATACCCCTCACTCATATAACCATGTCTCTCCACCCTCTAATCAACCAGAAAGTCAAATTTCATCTCCTTGTTGTAATGCTACAGGAGGTCTTGTAATGCTCTAGGAGGAGTTTGTGCAGCTACAGGGGAGAGATCCAGCGAGGAGAACAAACCAAAGGGCCATGATGCCTTGAGTAAATGATGAATAAGGTCCTCTAATTATTTATCAATCAACCATCCATCACTCATCCACTCCATTTCACCTAAACTTGCTCAAAATGTTTACTATGTCTGCCTAAAAAAACACACACAGACACACAGAGAATTGTTCTCCATTTTTCCATTCTTCACATTACCTCCTCATGACTCCAAACTTGTTCACATGGATTTTCATCACTCCCCTAAACAACATCATGCCAATTGAAGACTAGATGGAAGGATCAAAAGGATGCTACAGGAAGAAACTCCTCCTGTAGAAACCTGTGCAGTCAAAAGAAATCTATGATATTTTTTTCTTCCCGCCAATAGGAAGCACGAGGGAGAAATGTCTACACCCAAGAAGGGACTCATCACCCTCATAAAGCACTTCACCAGAAAATGTATCCCATTCATGAGAGAAATACCTGCACACACACAGGAACATCATCATTCAAGGTGCAATCCAGTTGATAATACATGCACAACAACCTTACCTCTATTTAGAAATAATATATGATCAGCTACAACACACACATCAAGATCATATCAGGAAAAAAGCAACAAAATCAGCAAGAAAACCTAAAGCACCTATAACATATTATGACACACAACTTCAATATCATTAATACCAACTCCATGACCACCAAAGGGAACTTCAACATTCATATCAGCAGCCTCAATATCACCTGCAAAAACACATCAAGGGTAAGGCTCAAGTATGCAATCCCTTGAAATTTTCCTATGAAATTATTTTAGCTTATAAAACATTGCAAGTGTATGAAGGAAATTTGTTTTATAGTCAAGATTAGTAGCAAGGCAATCTCGGCCTTATCTAGCAATTAACTTCACTTTTCCACCAAGACACCCGCACATGGGGGGGAGGACAATACAAAAGTAAATAGGACTTGAGAAAATTGGATGTAACCATTTAGTTGTGATGGAAGAAAAGCAGTGTGAAGGGGTAGGTGAGGGCTAACTCAGTTAACTCAAAGAAATTTGAGTTTATTTTGCATGCAATGAAAAAATAGAGAAAATTTGAAAAACGAAAAAATAATGGAAAAAATCAACAAAAAAATAAAAATAAAAGAAATAAAAGGTGAACCCACCACCTCTTGGCATGCAAATATTAATTTCTACAGGATTCAAGTTATTTGTAGCTCATGTACTCACCACTCTCCATTATCCTAGTAGATCAAAAATCAAATTTCAACCCCTCTATGGATTGCTACAGAAAGACTGTAATTGCTAGAGGAAGATTGTAATTGCTACAGGAAGATCATGTAGCACTACAGGAGGGCTCCAAAAAGTTACAAGAAGCCTGCAAAACTACAGGAAGGCTGATAAACTGCTACATGAAGTTAAAAAGAGTGCTATAGGAAGGAAAATTTCACCCTAAAGCAGTGGGGAGCAAGAAAATATTTAAAGGAAATGGCAAGGGTGCAAACAAAGATGCTACAAGAGAAAACAATGCTGCTAGAGGAGTACCAATAGTGCTATAAGAGTACCAACAGTACTACAGAAGTGCTCCTTGATCAAAAATTTTATACTTGGGTGTTGAACAATGATTAATTAATTGCCAAGAGGTACAAAAAAACACAATAGAGCTGCAAAGAATTTATTGCAAGAAGTTTGGGTTGCAAAATGGTAAATTATCCAAGGGCGAAAGGTATCCAAGTTAGTAGACTGGTCATCACATCATTTCTTTCTTTTGTTTTAGGTTATTCACCTTAATTTATCCCTATATAAGCAGAAATATCTCTATGTTATGTGTTTTCAATGAGAAAATAATGGGTAATATGGTGTTTCATGGCCAAGAATCCAAAAATTCACTCCTCCAATCGAAGTGCTTACCATTTTTTAAAATGCAACTAGTTGGAATTCTTTGAAAACGTAAGGGGGTATGATGATGATATTTCACTTAAGGTTGCAATAAATTTACAAGATCAAAGTGGCCAAGAATATGAACCAAAAACAAGGTGTTTCCCTGAAAAATATAACTCATTATAGTTGAAAAATCACCTGAGAGAAAGAAGCAGCCTCAACCTACATTAGGGCTTCCTTGGGAAACTGAGATAAGGGAAAGAAAGGAAAATAGAAGAGTATCACTAAAGAATCAGGAGGAGAAACACATGGACCAAAAAATAGAGAATGAAATAGTCCAACATTCATGAAGAACAACAGGGATAGACGATGGGTAGGTTGCTCAGAGGATGAGCAATAGTTTCAATGGGGGGGTATGATGGGCCAATAAATTAGACATAAATTAAGGCCCATATAGCCTTTCTTAGGCACTTGAAGGCTATATTAAACCTATCCTTCTACAATTAATAATGTTTTTTAACTTTAATATATTCATTATGAAGGTTTAGAGATGATTTGATATTTGTGCCTAATATTATTTCTTTTTGTAGAATATTGTGAGAATATTTGGCAGATTATGGAGATTTGGAGGAGGCGATAATATAGATACTTGCTCCCTACTACAAGAGGATAAATATTGGATAATAAATCAACAAAGTATTATGAAATTATTTCACAAGTTCTGGAGCTCCAATGATTGAGAAAATCTAGGAATGTGTCCCCTGGCATTTAATACAGATTCCTACTGTTGGGAACCAAATCCACTATTTGAGGGATTTTGGAGGGGAAAGCTTCCTCCTTTCATGGATGCTTCCTAATACTTTTGTATAAGTACCAATTCGAATTTTCCCATAGGGGTTGGTTTTTCTTAGTCTTATTGTGGAGAAAATTGGTATTTTTGTAGCTCCACTTTCATTTCTAGCAGGGATGTACTTAGATTGATTCAAATAATGAATATTGGTGCCATTTTTAGCTTCTAAAGGCTGATATCCTTCATAGGACTTTGATTTTCCTTGGGATTGGCCATTCCAGGAGCCTTAGAGCTCTTTTGTATAATTTACTTTTCTTCTTTTCACTTATTCACATGCATCTCTTGTTCTTTGTTTTCCTGTTTCTGCATTTATTATTGATGATTTGTTGTTGTCGGATTGGGTTAAATGGTTGAAGTGAGATATTTTGTAGGATCAAAAACATGATTTAGTCCTTGTAATAGATTTGGAAGGTCATAGTAATCATCAAGCTACTTGCATTAGAATTCTTAATCACAAATCTAAAATATTCTGGAAGTCCCTTATAGCAAATAGTAGTAATTTTTTGTTATTTTTTATAACATGCTAATGAGATTAATTTGAGTTTATTCCCATTGCATTAGATAATAAACACATTCAATTTAATAAAAAAAATTACCCCATGAATTTTCACTTGATTAGGTTAGTCATTTTATATGTTAAGTAGCTCACTAGTTCTCGAATTCCTAGATTTTAGACTCGTAATTTTCTGCTATTTTTTAGCATGTGTTAATAGGGGTATTTCTAAGTGATTCCAATTGGAATGGAGGCCTAAGACATTCTATTCAACAAAAAAAATTATCCCATCCCATTTGGATTTGATTTACTTGGTAATTTGATGAATTATATCTTGCTATAGAAAACTTGTAACTTCCTATAGCAAACACTATAACTTCCTGTAGCACTCCTTTAGCACATGTAAATTTAACTATATTTGCTCAAAAATCTTGATTTTTGTCTCTTATTGTTTAATCATAACTCGTAGGATCTTAATCTATGATTGAGGAAGAATAAAACACCAATTAGGACATGCCCTTTTAAAACGTAGATTAGGCCTATTTATTTGAATTCATGCTGTTAGGATTTCAATTATAAATTGTTCTTCTTGCCTAGGATTAATTTCTTTTCAAAGTCACATTTCCATTTATGCAATTAGTTTAGGATTTGATTTAATTACATTCTCTCCATTACATCATGATAGTGAAATAAGGACACATTGTATGATGCACATATAGTGTCGATACCTCTTAAGTTTGTACGAACCCCGGGTTGATAATTAAATTTGGTAGCCTTGGGAGTTGTAGCATTCTTGTTGAAATACTGAGGCTCATCATAATGGAAGCTTTGAAATTGGTCATTTGAGCCATCAAAAATATATATAGAAATTTCCTTTGGAAGGGACAAAAAAGGAAAGAGAACGGTCGCTGGTAGCTTGGGATAAACTATGCCTCTTGAAAATGGCAGGTGTATTAGGGATCTGAGACCCTAACATTCTCAATAAGGTAATGGGAGAGAAAATTTGGCAAATATAGTTACTTGGGGGGGACAAAGTTATGGAAACAAATTTGGAATAGAAAATATAGCCAACACCGCTCCCAATTGGCAAAGCTAAGAAACTTAGCATTCCCTCGAGGATCTTCAACATGGAATCTGGAAAGAGATAATAAATCCTAATCCAACACTGTGCATTCTAGGAAATCGGACAAGGCCAAACATACCTCCTTTGGAAATAAGCATGGAAAAAAAATACCTATATTGGGAGATCATGAAGAGATTGAGGAATTAGAAAATTATACAACATCACAACAATGTAGCACAATGGTTTAGTTTTGGAAACCATTAACCATCTCTACTGAATGGAGAAGTTTTGGAAACCATTAATAAAGCTAACAAATAAAGCGGGGTCCTAAGGAATTCCTTCCCTTACCTATGAATTCCCTTAGGGAGTTAAGGAATTCAATGCTCAAGGTCTGGCAGAGTGGAATAAATGTGTGGAAAAGGCAAGGAGGATCATACTAAAAGGAGCTCAAGATCATATTGTCTTGAATATCCACGGGAAAGATACCCCATATGCAATGTGGCAAGCCTTGATAGACTTGTTTTAGAACAATAATAACCATAGGAAGTTGGCATTGAAGGGAAAGCTTCAGAATATCAAGATGGGGGAGGGCGACACAATACCACAATACCTGAGAAGCTTCACCTAATGTCGGGATGAACTTGGGAGTGTTGAAATTACAATTGTTGAAGATGGTGTGGTAAGCATAACACTTCTAAGCCTTCCCAAGACCTGGCACAACTACCAGGATTTGGTAAATGGGAGGGAGAAACTACCAAATTGGGAGTGATTGTGGTCCAAATTAGTGCAATAAGTGATAAGGCGGAACACCAGAGATGGAACCTCATCCAATCACAATGACAAAGAGAACTGTGCCTTGGTTGGAAAGGCAAAGAAAGGGAAAGGGAATAAATCCCAATCCAAAGGAGATTCTGGTCAGGAAGTAAAGAAGAAATACTTGTCGAAGATTAAAGTTTTTCATTTCCATAAGCTGGGACATTATTCCATGAAGTGTCTACACAGGAAGGCCCGTAAGAATCCCTTAGGAGAAGTGGTAGATGAAGTTTTGGCTTCACAATTCAAGCTGGATTTCACACTCATTACATGCATGGTCACATTGGTAATGGGTAACATGTGGTATCTCGATAGTGTAGCCTCATTCCTTATGATGGGAACCAAATAATTTTTCATTGACTTGAAGGAGAATGACCTCTAGATGCACATCGACATGGGAGATGATGTAAGGTATGACACAACCAGTATCGATACAGTTATTTTTTAGAGGGAGTCTGGTTCCCCTCTCACGTTAAAAGATGTCATGTATGTTTTGGGTTTGAAGAAGAATTTACTTTTTGTTGCTATTTTGTAATATCGTGGCTACGATATGATATTTAGCAAAGGAAAGGTTTTCCTTAGACATATCGCCACGTGACAAGTGAAGTAGATCAGGGTTCAAGAGAAGAACCTCTACAAATTGGATGTAGAACATTGTGCTACATTGAGCACGAAAGTAGAGAAGGTGAAAATCCGAGACATCAGTGAATTATAGCATAGGAGACTTGGCCATTTTTACCATGGAGCCTTTAAGATCATACAACATATTTCTACAGGACTTCCCAAGGGTGCACTAAATCAGCTAGATACATGCAAAGTGTGTACACTGGGGAAGTTGTTGGGTGCAGGATCCCCCAAGGGAAGTTTTGGGGCTAAAAGGCCATATTTTGGTCAAATTTTTTAATCAAAGCGTAAAAACTCTGCATTTTGTGGTTGCAGAGCATGTAGGTGTTAAAGAGTCATAGGGTTGTCCCCCCTTATTTTGGAAATGTAATGTCGGTTGTGAAAGATCTACCCATGGTCCACGGACCATGGGAATGTATAAAAGAGCTAAGCTCTAAGTAGATAGAGAGATTTAACATGTAATAAAGTGATACCTCTAAGCAGAAGTCTAAGTTTGGGTCATAGCATAGGTAGAGGCTCTGTCGCTGAGTGCGCATAGGCTTAGAAGTCCACGGCTGAGTGCGTAAACCTTGCAGCTAAGTGTGCAGGGTGGGTCAAGTTTGTAATTGTCTGGAATTATCAATAAAAGATAAGCATTCTACAATTTATGCGTCTTTATTTCTTGTTATGCATCTTGTTATGATGGGTATCAATTCCACTTATAATGCTTATATGATGCGTAAATGTATGTAAATTTGTTGGTTAAGTGAACGCGAGTAAGAGCGTCTATTTATGTGAAGCTAACTAAGATCAGTTAATAAGATAACTAAAAGACTTAGCCTAGTTTGGGAAATATTGCAGATCGCTATCTTAGTAGTGCGAAAGTCCTTGAGCCGCAGGTTAGGGCTGCATGAAAGCCAATTGTATCCTTTTATGAAGGTACTAAAAGGTGGAATAGAGGGATAAGCAACCTGTGCAAAGGCAGGTATAGTCGGAATAAACCGACATCACAACCATCTCAAGGGTGCGGAAACTTGGTTCCAGCATCCCCGCATACTGCTTCGGGCAATAATTGAGTATGTACTCGGTGGGTTGATACCGAAAGGGACAACAATGTAGGGATTTTTTTTGCTAACTAATGCTGAACCTGGGTCAGACCCCCTCAAACCAACAAATGGTTGCCAGGACCAGAATCTGCTTAAAATATGTGTGATGTGGTATCACTAGAACCCAACTAAGAAAGAAATCAAAGGCTAGTTAGACAGAAGGATTCACGAGTTCATGACACAAGAAAATTGAAACCCATGACTGTTAAAAGAATAGTGTTTGGATTGATCCCCGTATACGGAGATCCACCAAATATTTTTGCCTCCTTTCCTACTGGGCTACACAAGTGAATTGCGAAGCTAGTACATAGCCAAGGAAGGTGGAAGCTTGATGGTCTTATTGTGTGGACACTAGAGCTAGTGTGAAGGTTGGAAGCATCAGATGATAATATCACCCGCGCTATCACTCATTGGCTCGATCGTGTCATAGGACGATTTGTTATTGAGTTCGTGGTCGACACCTCAGTTAGCTATAGCTAGGCAGAGCGACACTTTTTCAAAGGACCACAAGGTAAGTAGGTAAAATCTTTGAATACTTAGATTAAAATGCTGTTGTGTGAAAAAAGGGTTATGAAGCTACCTTTATGTTCTCGACTACACAAAGCAGAAAAAGTTACAAAAACGAAGGAAATAAGGGTTCAGAGTATAGTCCCTTGATTTCACCTCCACAACAAGACGAAGAAGGAATAACGGAGGTTTCTCTGCAAAGCTCTATTAAGTTAATAAGACAAGGATTCCCGCGAATACCACCTTCGAGTTCACCACCATCGCCTCCAAATTCACCCATACCACCTCCACCTACATCACAGTTCAATATGGAAAACAAAGTGAAGTTGCCTTTGTTCAAAGGCTTGGGAAATGAGGACCCATACCAATTCTGGTTCGTTGTGAGGGCTGTATGGGAAGCTCAAGGTGTTAGTTACAAACACATAAATAAGGTGACATTGGTTAGTGCTCTGCAATATCGTGTGCTAACCTAGTATATTAAGTACTCTAACGATAACCCGAATGCTGGAGTAGTAGACATCCATGCAGCACTAAATAGGAAATTTAGTAGCCCTAAATCTGAGGTGCAGTCGATTGTGGGCTTCAAAGAGATCACGACGCGACCAAGTGAGACACCTTGGGAACTAGATCAGAGGTTGAAATGTGCAATCCACAAAGCCAACATGAAATTGACAGATGGACAACATCACTAGTGGTTCGTGGCTTCGCTACTACCCCACTTAAGGAGTGCGTTGTCGCGGTAGAAGATAACAACTCAAGTAGAGGCCTTGGAGATTGCCATGAGACTACATGAGACTCTGATGAAAGATCCTAATCTAGGAGTTCATCAGATCCATGCACAACTATAGAATTTGTGCCTTGAGATGCAAAGTCTAAAGCAGGATAGGATGGTTTGGCCAGAGGTACGCGAGGAGGTATGGTGCTTAAAATGCAAGAGTCAGGGTCATGACAAAGACCATTGCCCAGTCTTTGAAAATTACCTTGCAGGAGGAGGACTGATCCTTTAAGGTCAGAAGCTCAAGCAAGACCTAGCACGACATCTGCTTTATGGTGTGCTATCTGTTAGGTAGCCATAAAGCATGCCATAGATAATTGTCACTTGCAAAAGTATGTGCAAGCACCGCAACAGTTGTTCTGCAACTTTTTTAGGTCGATAGGACATGATGAGCGTACTTGCAGGAGCTATGAATTGATGATGGATAGAACTCCAACCTATAGGGTTCAGGCTGAAATGTGGCCCCTTGACTAGAATGCAAGGATGGCGCGGACTGGATTTCAAGGGCGTGGACAAGGCCGAGGTAGAGGAGGACCTGGAAGAGGTCGAGGATAGTTGATTTGCTACAATTGTAGAGGACTAGGACACTATGCTCGCGATTGCACTAATACAACACATCCATCGTGCAAGCATTGCATGTCGTTTGATCATGAAATAGAAGATTCTCCTACACTGATAGCTAGGATACATGAAAAAGGAGCGCTACCACCTCCCTCGACTCAAAACTTGCAGATGATGAGGTCTGAGCCACATGAGGAAGATCTGAACATAAATATAGTGCTCCGGAGTGGAATTGTGATGGGAGATGACAAGGGGAAACAACTAGATGACAGTACCTGGGTTCGTAAAGCCCCAGAAAAAGAGTTTGAGTTCAATTTGGAGCACACTTGTGAAGCATTCATGGAAGCTAAGAAGAGCTCCGCTGAGGCCTCCACTTAAGGAAGCAAGGATAAGCCTAAGCCAGAGATGGACCCCTCTATGCTCACAAATTTCCTGGAAACTTGTATGAAGTTACTGCGCGACAGTAAGGTTGTGAAAGGGTTACAAGAACTCATCAATAGATGTGATGGTACCGCACCAGTTGAACCGCGTGTAGTCCGAAACATTGGTAAGCATAAGACAAGGATGGGGCGTGAAAGGAGACTCACCACACTGATCAAAAAATATGAAATCGATCAAATAATTCTCAATTTGGGGTCAAATGTGAATGTTCTACTAAAACAGACTTGGGAGCAAATGGGGAGACCTGCATTGCAATGGTCTCCAATTCAGCTAAGGATGGCGAATCAACAGAAAATCATACCCATGGGGTGGCTGCAAGGAGTGACCGTGGATATTGAGGGAGCGAGCACATTGGTAAATTTTGAAGTAATAGAGATAATAGATGATAGAAATCCCTACCTTGTGTTCCTAGGAATTGACTAGGCTACTGATATGAATAGGGTAATCAATTTGAAGAAGCGAAAGGTGATCTTTGAGAAGAAGTCACTATGCATAATAATACCGTTGGATCCTACTAAAGGATCGCGCTATATGGAACCAGTTTATGATTATGGACTACATCTATAAGATAATAGCGTGAGACCAAGACTGGGTGAATCCCATCACAGATGGATGGAATACGTGGGATCGTGAGAGTTCCTGCACTTCGGACTCCGACAAAGAAATAGAACACTAGCAGAATCGGTTACATGAAGAACTATGCTGAATTGCAACATGATGACCCGGTCGTTGCGTTGTGTGTCGTCAGAGGTAAGAAATTTTCCTATTTATGATGGTCTAAATGAGGTAGATACCTTTTTGTATGCATTTGAAAGAGAGGTACCAGAATTACCAGCAGTACTTGCTAGGAGGCCACTTTAAGATGTATACAGATCACTCTGCACTAAAGAATTTGGTAAATAAGCTTGTGTTGGGGGGGGAAATCTTCAGATGGCTCTTATTGTTCCAAGAGTATGATTTTGAAGTTGTTGTGAAGTTTGCATGATTGAATGCCGGACCAGACCATCTGTCGCACATCAAAACAGGGGAGGAACCTACTAACTTGGAATAAGGATTTCCTGACGTGTAGATATTTGCAGTGTGTGTCGCAGATGGTCATATAATACACTTCCTAAAAACTGGAACCACACCGGAAGGATACTCTGTCTAGCAAAAGAAGGAATTAGTTGTGCGTGCGAAAGATTGAATTAGTTGTGCACACGACAGATTTCTCTATCATTGTTGGGAATCTATACAAAATGGGGACCAATGAGATACTGTGAAGGTATGTACCTAAGTTCAAATGAAGTAGCATCCTCATGGATGCTCATGGGGGCATTGTGGGAGGAAATTATGCAGGAAGAGCAATCGTGCAAAAGATTCTATGCGTCAGGTTGTGGTGGCCAACCCTTCATCAAGATTCAAAAGCATATTGCAAGGCATGTGATGTATGTCAAAGAACAAGCAGGCCATCACGAGGGATGAAATTCCTTTGAATCCACAAATGACGTTGCAACCCTTCAAAAAGTGGGCAATAGATTTTATAGGACCCATTCAGCCACAAGGGAAGATAGGAGCGAGGTACATTATCACTATGACGAAGTACTTGACTTGTTGGGCAGAAGCATAACCAGTGAAGGATTACACAGGAATGACTACTGTGAAGTTCCTATTTCAGCATGTACTAACACGATTTGGATGTCCAAGAATCTTGACGAGTGATTGTGATATGCACTTCTTGAATGAGACAATCAGTGCACGAAGGGAAGAATTTCAAGCATATCACCAAAAGAGCACACCTTATCACCCATAGGCTAATGGGACAGTGGAGGAATTCAATAAAGTGCTTGAAAACACGTTGATCAAGGTTTGTAATGCTCAACAAAGTGATTGGGACCTACGCATACCTACAGCGCTATGGGCTTATTGGACGACGTGCAAGAAGTTAAAAAGATAGACACCCTTTAGGCTGGTATACGGTGTTGAAGCCATAATGCCTATGGAATAAATCATGCCTAGTTTGTGCATAGTAGCGCTCATAGGTATGATAGATCACGGAGCCTTGGAAGAGAGGCTCGCATAGTTGGATGAGCTTGAAGACGAGATATTTTTGGCTGGATTTCACGAGCAGGTCCAAAAGCAGCGAGAAAAAGCATTGCAGGACCGAGATCTTAAGTTGTGCACCTTTAAGGTGAATCACTTGGTGCTATTGTATGATAGTAAGTTCGATAAAAATCTAGGGAAATTCAGAATGCATTGGCTGGGGCCCTATGTTATTAAGGAGATTACCGACGGTGGCGCGGTCCAGTTGGTTAAGTTGAATGGAGATCCCTTCCCAAGAAATGTGAATGACAGTCGATGGAATCCATGCACAGGTGGCCCGATCATCTGCCTATGCAGCAGAAGCATAGTCTTAGTGCTCTAGGAAGCTGAAAGGGGGGCGGGACTATAAACTACACTTCCCAGTTTGGGAAGCTGCATGATTTCATGACTGCACGAAGTGTCACAGGGTCTGCGACAGCGCGAAGGCAACTGCGCTACTCATTGAAATAGTGCGTAGGTCCACCGGAAAGTGACCGTTAAAGTCACTGTTCACAATTTGATGGTCGATTTGTGGCCAAATGGAGTGGGTGGCAAGCATTTAAGGTGAACATTATGGATTAGATTCTTGAAAATCTACCGCCAATCTTAGCATTAATGGGCTGAATGTGGGGGGAACGGTTGGATTTGAATTCAGAAGCCTCTATAAATCGCAAGTGGCTATCTAGCAAAAAACACTTGGCATTTTGAAAATTCAGTTGTTGCACTATCAGGTGTGTATGGACCTTACGAAATTTGAGGCTTTGAGAGCAAGTTCAACATTTGAGAGATTGCCGAAAGAAATATAGGACCTCTTGAATAGAATGATGTTGACACCCAAGGAATCCGCGCAGGAAATTGCGGTAGTAGAAGCCCCAAAGAGTGCCAGAGTGATAGTAGAAGTCCCTAAATCACCTAGAACACCGAGACCAAAGAAGGATAAGCA
>APFE030657030.1:27175-37217 GCA_000404065.3 Pinus taeda
TATTTTACAGAGCTTTGTAGAGTTCAAAGTGGTTTTCCACCATGTCTTTATCAGGGTGCAAAAGGACCCCATGAAGACACGGCATAACTTACCATATCTAGCGACTGATGATGTGATTTTTGCAGTCCTCGAGTCTTGGCCGCCAGAGTGGCATGCTCCAACAGGCTCCGCGGTGGAAATGGGCAAGTCCGTCACGCAGCGTAAGAAGGAAGAAGTAAAGCTTTGAATGGCACAACTAGCTAAGAAGCGCAGAAAGGAGGAAGCGGAGGCTAAGGCCCAAGCAGTGCGCAATGCCGCGAGATTGGCCAAACACCAGAAGATAGGGGGAGAAGAGTGTGAAGGACAGAAGTCACCTTCACTCTCGACTGAAGCAGAAACAGAGGAGCCAACAGAATAAGGTGGCACAGACCCACAAACAACATCCACCCAACTCAAGCATCCGTGACTACAAGAGAAGATAGTGCCATGGAAGAAAACCAAGGCTTCAAAGAAATCCTTTGACCCAATCACCCTCACTGAGGGGGATTTGCATGCTATCGGAGAAACAGTGAGGGATGTCACCTTGGAGGCCCTCCAATAGTTTGAAGAGAAGTAGTAGTTGGTATTGGGGGCTCTCCAGACAGAGTTGCAAGAGTTGCAGGTTCGCACTCCACAAGTTGGCACAGTGTCCACCAGTGTCGCGATCATCACTTTAGCTATCGAGGAGATGTTGCGCACTAAGGTGACCAACGCGATCGTGCTACCAGATGGAGCACTTACTACGAAGAATGAGGCTAACAGGCCCATGGTCAGCATACTAAAAGTAGTGGGATTGAACATGGTCGCGCTCCCTCGAGAGACGCTCTACCTCTTGCAGGATGGAGTCACCGCAGAACTTAGGGTCTGAGAGAGTCGCGCTCTGCAGGTGATGAGAGAGTAGTGCATAAATATCGAGCAATTGGGCTTACAATGCAACAAGGTAGTAGAACAGAACAAGAAAATCATGCAAGTAGTGGAGGAAGCCTATTGAATGGTCCAGGAGTTGGACATTCAAGAAGAAGAACCGGTTGAGGCGCGCGTCCGCAAGTTAGCCACAGGGGTGCGCGATGCTTGAACAGAGATGGCTAGGATTCAGCTGGAGCTAAACCTACAAATCATAGAATTGTAGTTGAGGACTCAACCTTCAACCCCGCTGGAATCCGGGGAACAATGTACCACCATTGTTACAACAACAGTAGTGGCGGTTGACAGTGTGGTGGTAGATTGCATGCACCTTTTTGAATAGTCATTCAAGGTCCTAACCACCCTATAGGAGGACCTGAATGTAGAGCACCTAGAGACAAAGGCGCGTGAGCTACAAAAAAGGTATGACAAGGTCAAAGGGACCACGTGGACGGTTACCCTTACATTAAGGCTTGCATGGATGCAGGAGGAAAAGGCACTTAAGGAACAGGTGGATGCCTCTCAGCACAAAGAAGTGGTCCTAAAAGCGTGCCTATAACTATGGATAGACGAGGCATTCACAGCTTCCATTGAAGGAAATCTCGTGACACTGCAAGAAGTCTAAGTTCACATTATAGCATAGGTAGAGGCTCTGCAACAGAGTACATAGAGGCCTAGAAGTCCGTAGCTCAGTGCGCAGGGCAAGTCAAATCTGTAATCATCTAGAATTATCAATAAAAGAGAAGTTTTCTACAATTCCTGCATCTTTATTTCTTGTTATGCGTCTTGTTACGTTGGGTATGAATTCCACTTATAATGCTTATATGATGCGCAAATGTATTTAAATGTGTTGGTTAAGTGAACGCGAGTAAGAACATCTGTTTACACGAAGCAAACTAAGATCGGTTAATAAGATAAGTAAGACACTTAGCCTAGTTTGGGAGATATTGCAGATCATTGCCTTAGCAGTGTGAAAATCCTTAATCCGCAAGTTATGGCTGCACAAAAGCCAATTGTACGCTTTCACGAAGATACTAAAGGGTGGAACAGAGGGCTAAGCACCCTGTGCGAAGTCCGGTGTAGTCAGAATAAACTGACATTACAACCATCTCAAGGGTGCAGAAACTTGGTTCCATCATCCCCCCATACTGCTTTGGGTGAGACTTGAGTCTGCGCTCCACAAGATAATGCCAAAAGGGCCAGTAGTGTAGGGATTTGTTTGGCTAACTAACACTGAATCTGGGTCAGGCCCCTTCAAGCCAACAAAAGTACACCAAAGACACCTTTCATGATAATGACAGTAGAGCGCAAGCATTTCTTGAAAAAGTTCACTCAGATGTGTGTGGATCGTTCTTGACAGCCTCCATGTCCAAGTACAAGTCTTATGTGATATTTGTAGATGATTTCTCATGTAAGTGTTGGATTTTATTCATGCAGAAGAAAGACTATACATTCTCCAATTTTTTTGAATTTAAAGCACTTGTTGAGAAAGACACTGGCATGAAAGTGAAGGCCCTTAGGAGCACTAATGGTGGTGAATAAGTGTCAAATGCGTTCAATAAATTTTGTACATCAGAAGAAAATTGACGGGATTTAATAGCACCCCATAACCCACAGCAAAATGGGGTGGCTGAGAGGAATAACAAAAGTATTGTGGGAGCTACACAGACGATGTTACAAGATCAGGGCATGCCATTTCACTTATGGGATGAAGCATGTAACACATTTGCATGTGCAGAACAAGGGTCCTCATTGAATTCTCAGGATGAGTACACCATAAGAAGATTTTTCAGGGAAGAAATGAGATGTGCCACAATTCAAGATCTTTGGTTCATCAGATTACTCTCATGTTACCAAGGATGCAAGGAAAAATCTAGAGTCGACAATTGAGTTGGGCATATTTTTACAGTACACTCATACACCTCACAACTATCAAGCGTACCTTCCGTCTCACAAGATGACAATTTTTCATAGAGATGTGAAGTTTGATGAAGAGAAGGCAATGAGATGTTCCCTTGAGAGGGAGCTTCATTTGCATGTTGATGAGGAGCTTTTGGATCCTAATGAAGAATCTCAGGATGATGTGGAGCAACCACAAGTAGAGGAGCAGAGAGTGAAAGCATCGAGTCATGCAGAGACATCCAAAGATGGAAGGAAGCACACCAAGGAAGATGACATATTATTGCATGATACTAAAGAGAATGTGGGTGAACCTGCGTCACAACATAAGAAGAGGAGGTCACTAAATCAGCACACTAGGTACATGGCTATGATGAGTGAGCTAGTTGAGATAGAACCATCCTCATTCAAGGAATAAGTGTGGAAGCTAGTATGGGTTGCCATGGTAGAGGAATATTATTACATAGTTAGAAATAGTGTTTCGGAAGTTGTACCAATACCAAAGAACATGCCAGTGGTAGGTTTCAGGTGGATCTATAAGGTGAAGCAAGCAACAGATGGAAGCATCGAGAAAACAAGGCCAAATTTGTGGCCAAGGGTTTCTCTCAGGCAGAGGGAATTGATTACAAGGAGACCTTTTCTCTAGTAGCAAAGTACTCTTCTATCAGATCAATTCTAGATCTTGTAGTGCAGATGGGATGGAAGATAAATCAAATGGGTGTGAAGAAAACATGCCTCAATGGAGTGATTAAGGAGGAGGTGTATATTGAGAAGTCAAAAGGATTTGATACCTTCGACAGAGAGTTGCATGTGTGCATACTTAATCAAGCATTGTATAGATTGAAATAAGCACCCCGTGCTTGGTACACTAGGATTGAAAACTATTTCACCAGGTTAGGCTTCCCCAAAAGTGAAGCAAATTCAAACCTTTTCCATAATTATGGTTGAAGGTAGATTATTGATTATAATATTATATGTTGATTATTTAATTCTAACAGGCATTGTGTTGCTAGTCAAATATTGAAAAGAGGATCTTGCAAGAGAATCCGAGATGAAGTATCTGGGGCTCATGCATTATTTCCTCGGTATGGAATTATGGAAAGGAGATGGGGAACTGTTTGTCTCTCAGGGAAATTATGTCAACGAGATACTGAATAACTTCCACATGGACAACAACAAAACCATGAAGACTCCTCTAGCAGGGAATTGGAGGAAAGAAGATGCTACTTCAGGTGAAGTAGTGGAGGCTACTATTTATAGGCATCTTGTGGGTTCACTTATGTATTTGGTGAACACATGACCAAAAATGTGTTATGAAGTTAACCAAATCAGTCAAGAAATCATTAAGCCAACCAAAATATATTGGACGACAGACAAACATGTGTTCAAATACCTCAAAGGCACCACTCAGTTCGATATTTGGTACAAGTGGATAGAGGGAGTGAAGCTGCAAGGCTTCATAGATGCAGATTGGTCGGGTATTACATCATATAGGAAGAGAACATTAGGATGCATCTTCAGTATTGGGTCAACAGTTGTTTCTTGGTACAGGAGGAAGCAAAGATCAATTGCACTCAGTACAAGAGAAGTAGAGTACATGGATTTTATTCAAGCAAGTTGTGAAGCTATTTGGATGAGGAAGATTCTTGTTGGGTTATTGGGTTAGATGATGTATCCTACATTGATTTACTGTGATGACCAGAGTTGTGTCAAACTCTCTGAGAATCCATTTTTTTATGATTGATCCAATCATATAGATATTCGGTATCATTAACTATGATATTGTGTTTAGAAGAGAATCATGTTGTTGGAGTATACTCTTACAGAGGAACATGATGTATATATTTTGACAAAGGCATTGTCAAGATGCAAATTCAAGTTCCATAGAGGAAGGATTCGGGTAGCAGATAATTCCTTTCTTCTTGAGAGGGAGTGTTGAAAACGAGAAGAAGAAAATATTGATTTAATTTTCCCTTGAATTAAACTAAGAGAAAATTGTAATTCCATGTCACAAGACAACGAGAATGAGTTAACAAAGCTAATTTCACTTAGTTGGCTCAGTTAATTCGATTTGAGGGCCTAACTTGAGTCATGTAGAGTGACTCCTAAATTTTAGGATCCTAAGTTGAGTTTAATTTGAGTTGTAATAGTTTAATTCAATTAAGCTGAGTTAATTTCAGTTAAACTAGTTCTAACTGTTGGAGGAACTAGTAGGAGGTCTAGAAATGGGGTGCAAATTCATCTGTTCAATTAGTTAACTAATAAATCAACCATAATTAATTCATGCATGCATGAAATTGACGTTACCTAGTTGAGATTAGAGTTCCAGAGTAGTGCTCTATAAGTTGTATAATTTTTTGAGTTGTATAGGTGTTGCATGCAGTCAGATAAGGGCCTATAGAGATTGTACAACTCAAAATGGATATTTCCCTAATTAATAGGGGATAATTCCTTGAGATAAAACACAAGGAAATAGGAGCATGGTCTTCCTTATATTCAAATATGGCATAACTCAGACCTTTAAAGGATTAGTGAAATAGTCAATGACATTATTGCAATATAGTGCCAGAATAGGGATTTAGGATTTTGATGAATAAGAATGTCTTTCAAATTAATCACATCATTAGAATTTAGAATGAAAATTCCATAGAAACAAATAACATAATTTTTTTTTTATAGAAAATCATGTCACTACAATCAAAATTATAAATCTAGAAAAATATTTTTATACCAAAATTTCATTTAAATTACTTAAATAGTCAAAATTGTTTAATGTATAAACTTATTTAATTGTATGGTTTAATATTAGGCTAGAATATTGTGGATCGATCAATGGAATTTGAATGATAGGTTAGCCTTCTGAATTATGTAATCAAATTCTATGAAGTTGAGTGATAGATCATGGGAAATGTAAACAAAACCTATCCATGGCCACAGGCCTGGTTTGGAGCAGTAGGACAAGGAATTCCTAGTAACCTATGCCTCACAATTTCATAACAAGGTATTGAAATTAAAAATCCAACCCCAAATTTCTCTACCGTATATTTCAAGACTAAATTGACTAAAAATTTTCTAGGCCATAATTTAAGGCTGAATTATCCCATATTTTTCGAGGCCTTATTCAAAAGTTCTTAGAACGGTTGAAAATTAGAACTACTAGAAACTACACCCAAGACCTGCTCGTAGGTGAGTTGCTCCGCCACTAAACCACCTCTTCCCTTATACTAGCTAGCAATCAACCAAAAATACCATATTAAGAATTGCATACAAATATCATATTAAGAATTGGATACATTATAATCATACCTTTTGTTATATTATGTTATATTATATCCAACTTGCCAACATAGTTAATGCCCACATAAAAACATGAAGTGTTTGTTAATAGTATAGAAAGTGGGAACACATTTGAAGTTGCATGTAGACCTGTTGGACAAATTGAAAATATGTGTTTTTGTGTTATGGAAGTCTTTCACCTGGTATATTTGCAACCAAAATCATACCATTTGCAACTCCGATCTTTATTTCTACCACAAACTAATATATATAGTTGGTTTTCTTTCTAGGTTTCTAATGTTTTCTAACTATTTGGATGTTTGAGTAGTCCCCTAAAGAAGTAGCATTCCTCCAAAGGTACAAGATTGTTTCCTTTGCAGAAAATGACATGCAACTCAATTTTAGGAAAAGGAAATGTATGTTCACAACCAAGATTGTGTCAAATACTCTATAGTGACTTGACCCAAGCTAAGTAGCTGGCATGAACCAAGCTAAGTAGGTGGCAGTTCTGATGTTGTTGTCATCAAAATAATAGGATGTACATGCACCAAAGAAACCGAGACAAATCATAAAAGCTGCAAAAGCATTAGAGTGACCTAAATACTAGAGATACAAACTCATTCAAGACACAATGTGAATTGGTGTTTGAGAAATTATACATCTATATAATATGTGCTTTTGCTTTTATGTTTAATTATTAACATTCTTTGAGACATTCTTGGTCTATAGGACCTCTTTGCTTAGAATTGAAATTAAAAATTGAATTTAATCATAGTTTAATAAATGATTTAATTGAGGGTGTTGGGTTTTAATATCTTCTTTCTGTGGTTAATCAACTTGGTTATAAAAGCTCCTAGCTCATTTTCCTTTTAGTATTTTGGAATATGTTGGAGGGGCTAGAAAAACCTTATGTATAATTCATAGATACCAATAACACAACGCCCAAGTAAATAAATGACAAACATACTACAATTTTATAGAACATGACCTTGTACTCATCACCAAACTCTAGCTAGAAAGAAACATTGATGGCTACTACCTGAGCATGATGTCCACCACTTGTGTCACTCGGGAGAATTAGAACTTTCTTAGCACTATTTCTACCACTAATCTGGACCTTGCTGGCATCCCCCCATGATCGTGGAATTCTCTTTGTGCAACCCATAGGAAGGGACAAGAGCCTTGATTGAATCAAACCCAATATGAACCTCCCACAATGCACAATGCAACCTTAACAACTGGTTGAAGTCCCTCCAATCACCATAGTTGCTCAGAGAAGAACTGCTTGCAAGGAACTTAGATATGTTTTCAACATTTTTTTGAGCATTAAATTTGACAACACTAATTGAAATCCTCTTAACTATGCTACTAAAATGTGGGTCTAATAATGTAGATATATTAGAGGATTCCACAAAGAAAATATGGTAGAGGGAAAAAACACCCATGCATACAGAGGCCTCATGAGCACCAATAGAGATAGGCATTATTTGTTATTATTTATAGTCAAATTTCAATAAGAAAATCTATGTTCTAGTCGAGAACAATTGTGTTTAGGCTTTATTATTACCCACTAGTTTCAAGAATTTTCATATATCTACTAAAATCTAGAACCATAGAATTATGTGGGAATCTAACGAAGTTGGCTTAGGTTTCGGGAGGTGGTAAGTCATTGATTCTATCTATCAAACACATAATAACCAAAATTCAAATGGAAATCTCACTATATGTATATTTAAACTATGGTGTTAGATAAACAACATAAAGACTAAAAAATCATACAAATGATGTTACCCCTCGGGTTTAATAAATTGTGTTAAATTCAATAGATCATGGCTATCATAAATAAACATAGATAATTACAAATAGATAAAATAAATTACCCAGGTCAAACATGAACCTAAGGTTCTATATAGGGTTTAAAGTTTAAACCCTAATTGGTAAAATGGTTAGAGGATAATATGTCATAAACATTATAAGTCTACTAAGGAAAAATTTAATTATTTAATCGAAACAAAAAACAATACTCCTTGAAGGAAACCTATACCAATGAATTACTTTGGTTGAAGAAAGTTTTGAAAAACTGTATTGTGGCTTCACAATAATTTTATACACAGAAGAATACAAGCCCGTGATGCTAAAACCATTACCAATAATGTTGCAATTAAAGAATAATGGAAATTTACAATTTATATAGAGTTTACCTGAAGAGAGGGTGAGGAAATATATCATTTTCATATGGATAGAGTAGGAATAAAACATATTGGCAAATAATCCCTTTTTAGCATCATAAATCAAAGAGGGTTTTTATTGATCCTAAGGGAAAATACTTTTTTTCTAAACCTGCAATAACAAGGGGGGGTATTATTAAACTGGAAAAACTAATATTAACAACATTGGAAATAAGGGAAGGTTTAAATTTGAGCATAAGATTGGTATTTTACTTGAATACGCCAATATGACCACTCAAACTTCTTGTGCAAATCCATTTATGAGTCTTTGTAAGAACGAAGAAACAAAATAAGGCCATAAACAATTGGAATATGCCAGAAAATTTTGAAAAGATAAGATAAACATAGATTTAGTGAGAAAACAAGATAAATAATTCATAAAATTTCATAAATACACTCCATACCCGCAACATGTATAATCTACTACTAAGACTCTGAGACACTTGGTATGATTTCCCCTAATTTTTGCATTGTAATGATATTTTGAATTGTAAATGAGTATACTTTTATGTAATGGCCTAAAGAATGGAGCCACATATCCATGATCTAAGAGGGAAGAGGAAATATGTACCCATGTAGGGTTGGTTGGAACCATTAATTAATTCTATGGTGCAAATAATAAAACAATGAAGAAGAAGCATCCAACGGGAACATGAAGAGGAGCCCTTGAGAAATTATAAAAAGGAATTTTCACAGCAATGTTGGGATTGGATATTCTTCTTAGGGAAGCACATGACAAGTGTTGGAAAGACCTACAAAGTGGAGGGAATGAAATTACATGGGAATTCGAAATGTGACTTGGACGAGCTCAAGAAAATTCTAAGGAAAATGGGAATGAGTGCTTGCCAAGTATTGGATCAGAAACCACTCAAGGTGCTTGCAAAATAGTTGATAAACCACATGATTTTATAAGTAATCCATGTCCTCCTACTGAAAGCTATTGAAGAAATTCACCTTAGACTGTGGAACTAGCTCTGGGGTGATTACTACAAGTGATTTTGGCTATAGTATGTCTATGGTTGGGTGGAAAATCAAAGTCCCTCCATCAGTATGCCCATTTTCTTTATTTTAATCAAGTTTATTTAGCTAAGAACCATGAAATTGAAGCTCATACTTGTGGAATTTAATTGCATGATTCTGAGAAATATTGCATGGATGTAGAATATTGGTGCATGCAGTTGTAAGCTAAATCCTTGGAATTTTATTATGCAACATGTGAATGTTATGTATATTTCCAATATGTCGTTTCAATGCCCATGCTCATGTCGAGGAATGCTAATTTGTGTGTGAATGGGTAAAGCTAATCCTTGTACAATTAATAATGAATAGAAAACTCATGTATATATGATGAATTAATGTTTTCTTATGCTCCTTACTATTAAATTTTGCATATTATCCACAGTGCTGACATATTGTTTAAATTAATAGCAAGGGATGCCATTATTCTTATGTGAAAGTGAGGTTCTGGCATTTTGAGAAATTTCCTAGAAATGGGCTTGTTCCTGTGACCTTTCAAAGTAGATACTTGAACTAAAAGGTCTGAGTATGAAAGAGATATGAAGATCTCTAATAAATGCTTCAATGTATGCATTGAATCTAAGTTTGGCCATCAAGCCTTAATTTATAAATTATAGAGCTTTCTTTTATCTAAATAAGGGTATGCACGTAAATACTACGTTGGGTCGAGGACCACATAAGCTCAGATGGGATAGTCATAT